>WIGN01000175.1:0-83185 GCA_014235955.1 Colletotrichum sojae | reverse complement strand
GCGGCTCTCCACGCCTCATACCCCCCGGGAGGTCTGCCGCAAGGGCGGCTGCGCCCTTGCCGCCACGGCGTTAAATACAAAACAAACAAACAAACATAATCTAATAACTTAGTCCGCTTTAGCTCCGACCTTTCCGACATTCCGTAGCCCCCACCAGATAATTACCATTGTAGCGCCGTAGAGTCCTAGACTGTACCACCATGCCGCCTGGTACCCCGTTAGGAGAGCCTTAGGCGTTGGGTCCATGGCCACCAGCTGTGCAGTCGTCGTACTGGCGATGAGAGCCGACGTTGTGAGACCGACACTCCGCCCAACCTGCGCAATGGTGTTGTAAACACCGCCCGCGACACCCTGTGTTTGTGATGGGAACAGTGACGTGATGACAAGGTTGGAGATGGTGTACATTGCGTTCATTCCGACTGCATTGACGAACATGGCGGGGAAGCAGCACACCCAGTACGTCCACGAGGGATCAGCGTTGGCCATGAGTACGGGCGTAACCATGGCGATGGCGACAGCCGCGAAAGAGGCCATATCGGCCCTGATAAGGTGTACTGTCAGAGCCATGACGATGTTGGACAGTGTACCGCCGATGGGGATGGGAAGCATGCGGACTGCAAGCGTGTCAGTTATCTGCTTCAGAGATGCTGCAAACCTTGGACCGACCTGATGTGGCTGTGGCCGAGAGGCTTTGGACGTATTGATAGTAGAACGAGGATAACGTCTCGGTGGCGTTGCCCGCACCGTAGACGAGGAAGACGTTGATGCAGACGCTGGTAAAAAGTTTATTCTTCCAAAGCGAGTTGGGGATAATGGCGGGCTTGCCGAGCCGCTCGCGACGCCCGACCCAGACGACAAACGCAGCTGCCGTCACAGCAGAAAGCACGAGGAGGACAATATTCACTGGCTGAGCAATGGCGCGGATGTTACGCGTAATTGAAGCCAACACATATGAGCACGTTGACAGGGCCAGGCTGGACAGCAGGGCACCAACCCAGTCGACCTCGGATACGAGCCGCTTCCAAGTAACAATCTCGAGGTTCCGCGGCCGAGGTAATGCCCATAGTGCGACAGCGAGAATTGAACCACTAAGCACAGCGCCAATGTGGAAAGACCACCGCCATCCGATAGTATCGACGAAGACACCACCGAGGGCCAGGCCTAAAGAGAAGCCGACCGTTTGTCCTCCACCCATACAAGCAAAGCTGATATTACGCTTCTTCCCGGACGGAAACGAGGCAGTAATAAGGCTCACGGCAGTAGGAAGGCACATGGAGATGGCGACGCCGGAGAAGCCCCGAAAGGCGATGATCTGGGGGCCCGTGGTGGCGAGACCGCAGGCCATGCTAAAGACGGCCTGGAGGAAGCACCCGGTGGCGTAGACGCTGCGGGCGCCCAGCAGATCCGCAAGCGCACCGCATAGCAGGAGCGTGCAGCCACAGGTGAGGGAGAAGATGGAGGCGGGCCTGGCACATTGTCAGGAAGGTCGAGCGCATGAGGATCGGGCCAAGTACCAGAGCATGAGGGCGGGCTCCAAATTGAGGTCTGCCGTCAGAGAAGGGAGTGACACGGAGATGATGCCATTCAGGAATGATCCGAGGGCGGTAGCTGACGTGACGCAAACGATGATAGCCCAGGTTCTGCTCTTGGAGACGCCGCCTTCCGAATCGTTGAGTCGCAGGGTTCGAGGCTCGTCAATTGGGAGGGAGGAGAGACGCGTCCCGAGATCAACCGGCTCGGGCGGCGCCGTGACGGTGCAGGTCTGCGTGGTGGACATGATGAATCGTGCGGGGACGCAAGTGCATTTGAAGGATCAGCAATAGGTTGTGGGTAGGCTTCTACGTTTTATTCGCAATCAGTATGCGGTGGTCTCGAGGTAAGGCCGGTCCGGACAACGGGTACCTGACTCGTTGGAATTATTTGACTTTTTATTTTGTGACTGGAACCAGTTGTAACGACGAGGGGTCTCATTAACGATCTTACGAGGCGTACGGGTAAAAGAGCGTGTTCTTCATTACTTCTATGGGTGCCCCTGTGAGGAGCTATCCCTACTATTTGAATGCAGCAAAACGCCACAGGGCCAAAAGCCCTAGTGACCCATTTAATCCATTTCCAAGGTTCGGAGGCGTATTCAGTAAACCATATCTCTTATGCCCACGCCACTTACGCTTACTCCCCACCGCTTACGAGCTGCCCCGTCACACCAGTAAGGGGCCTGCTGAGTTGCAGCCGATGCCGGCCTGTGTTCCTCGGGGGCTCGGGGGCATCAGCCAAGTGACTTACCGGGCAGTCCAAGATAAATCTTCCCCCATCTATTCTCAGACACTGCCAATCCTCGCTACAAGGCAAAGATGATACCCCAAACTCGTCAAGATGTGCGTAGAGCGTGTCCTCGCGCATCATGTCCAAGAACAGTAGGTTGAGTTGGGGATTTAGTTAATTATGAGTAGAGTGACTCTAGTCAGCAACACGTTGCTCCCAGAATACTGCCATGGCCGGTAACATCTCAGCTTGAGTTTGATACTGTGCCGTCTGGGGCCTCGCCTGATGACAGGCCTTCAGGAATTGCTTAGCTGGCAGAAAAGCCTCCGACGATATTAGGGCCACTGTCCTCACGTAGGTAAGTGGCCGTCTAGGACCAATACGAAGTCTCGCAGGCAGCTTTCAATGCTGGACCCCTGATAGCCGTCTCATAGATGCATACTTGAAAGCTTTTTTAGTAGAAGGCGAGGTGTTGCTCGGCTGTTGGATTTCCCTGGGAAGTATGGCAAGAGTACCGTGGGCGGTACTTTGTGCCCTCGATGCACCCCGATTGGCACTATCGAGCCACACTAACACCACCAAACATACTTCTGCCGCCAGTCGCTAAAGATCTTTACCTCGTGCAACCTTACCTCCGCAGCAAGAGACCAGGTCAAACACGAATGTCATTTTTGAATCATGACAGCTAGCCATAGATATGTCCGACGTTCGTCGACACGACCGGCTTTTTGGGGGTTCGACGCAGAGTTCCAGCTCAAGGGGTCCAAGATCGCCAGCCAAGAACACTGCCCGGCCGGCCATGGCGACGGCGCCGTTTGCACAAAAGTAGCGAGTGTTGTAGGTAGGCAGCTATATACTGGTATTTTTATCTATATATAGGTACATCTAGTCTTGCTTGTTGACGTCTTCTGGTCTGTCCATCGCATGTCGAGTTCCATGTGTGCTCAGATCAGGCACTCCGCGCTGGAAATGTCAACACCCTCCTTGGCTTTCCAAGCCCACACGGTAGGATTGGTGCTGTTGAGCACAACGTTGAAGCATGGCCCCAAGCTACCAGCATCGGGCTTGATGAGCGGCCACCCCGTAGTTACACGCGCCCACTCGTCCAGGGCTTCCTGGCCCAGGGCATCCTTCAGGATGGGGAACCATGTCTCGGCGCCGCATCCAGCTGTGATGCGGCACTTACGCACATACTCCTGGGCCAGGCCGTCGAGGCTCTCCGTGCCGTTGGTTGCCGCCCTAATGCGGGCATCAATGTTGGTCAGATGCAGCATGCCGCGCCCGTACGGAATTCGCTGAGCGTCTCGAATCTGCCAGGCGACATCTTGGGCCGCCGAGTCAGACAGGTTTACTGCGCTGTTTGTGTAGTAGTTGTAGGCTCGGGTATTCATCTCATCGAGGTACTCATAAGAGGTAAGGAGGCCGGCGCGCCATAGCAGGCGGAGGGACCAGTACTCGGCTGAGCCCTCATTGTAGCGAGATTGCTCGGCTGTGGTTCCGGATATCCAAGGCGTCCAGTTGTGTGTCATCTCGTGGGCCAGGAGGGTCCGAAGCTGTCCCGCTTCGACGCCGCCGGCATTGTAGTAGCCCACGGTGAAGGAGCGGAGGAGCGCCGTGCCGCCGGCCCCGATGGTGCGGCTGCTGGAGCCCAGATCCTCGTTGACGCGGATGAAGACGCGATAGGGCTGATCAGACTCGTCGGACCAGAACTCGGTAGAGTAGGCAAGCAGTGTCTCCAGGAACGAGGACACCTTGGCAGTGTCAAAGGGCGGCGGCTGCTGTTGGAGCCAGTACATGCCAAAACTGCCATTTCCACCTCGCCCTGTCGAACTCATGGCTGGCAAGGAGTCAACTTCGCCCACAATGAAGAAGGTCTGTAGCAGTTCCGTGACAGTGCCAGTGAAGCTGTGGCTATGGGATCCCTGACCGTCTGCCCACGTGAAAGCGGCGGCCTGGATGTCGGGAATGTCCCAGGAGACTGTTATGTTGTACTCGGTGGTGGACATTGGGTTTGGAACGGGGACCAGAGACCACATGGAGCCGGTCAAGCCGCCAGGTCCCTTCCTGATGTCAAAGAGAGGGCCAGGCAGGACGCTGGGGTCAACCACGACGGGGCTGGCGGTGAAGGAGAAGGTAACAGGTCCCCTGGTCGCTCGCTGGGCCACCCAAGAGCGGCTCGGAAGTCCAAACGGGCCCGAGGGGATCTCCCGCATGGTGAGGGAGACGATTCCCTCATCGTCGGTGGCGATAATGTCGTTGGCACCGTACTGGGCCGTCCTGATACTAGCGATGGTCGTGGGAATGAGAGCAACTGTCTCGTTGGCGGCGAAGGAGTCCGTAATTTGAACGGCCCCAAAGAGCTTGTAGCCGCTGGGAGAGAAGTCGGGTTTAAGCGTGAGATGGAACCCCGGAGGACTGGCGTTGTAAGAGGCGAGAGCGCTGGCGAGGAAGGCTTGCGCGGCCAAGAGGGCCAGGGCTTTGTGGCTGCCCTGGACAAACATTGCTAAGGAGAAGAAGAGATGGTTCAGGATATACTCGGAGGATAAGGGAAGTGGTATAAAGGATGGTGCCAACGATGAAGGGAGCAGACGATCACGGAAATGTTTGGGGTTTGATCACACATCGAGAATGATTGCTCGGGCTCTTGAAGCTTTAAAGGTTGGACGCAAAACAGCCAAGCCCACATAAGCTCTCTGAGTTAGCCGTGTTCATTTCGCTTGAAGTTGCCTGCCAACTGATCTTGAGCAGCATCTAGATGATGTGAAGGCGTTGACCATGGATCTAAGCCTCAACCGGGAGTCGTCAGGCGTGGGCTCGATCAAGTGCGGCCAGAAATCTCTGCTATTCTTGGAGCGGTATTGGATGCTTCGATATGAGGTGGTATACGTCTATGGGGGGCAGGGGTCTTTCAAATTTGGTATCCCAGTCCACGGTGGCGGCACGTGCTTAAAGAGTGGAATTGAACTAGTCTATATAAGGCGCGCAGTGCCGCGGCAAAGCCGCCCAACTCGGCAAAAGACAACGCTCTTCCTTTTACCAACTTCACATTCACCTCCAGGGTCTGGGGCTGCCACAACCATTCTCCGATGGCTCCGCGAACCCGTATCCCACGATCCCGAACGGGCTGCATGAGCTGCAGGAGAAGACATACGAAGGTAGGAGCTACCACCGATACCGCCAAATCCACTTTGCCGAGTAGGTGCCCACGCCTCCCTCAATCGTGTCTTGCCCTTCGCCCCCTACTCCCTCCTCCCCTGCACGGCCATTCTAATTATCGCTGACGCTTGGTTTCGGCTACCCTGGCCATAGTGTGACGAGGAGAGGCCTCAATGCCGCAACTGCGTTCGCCTCGGCATTGACTGCCCGGGCTATCCCTCCGCCACCCTCCAGTTCATCAACTCCTCGTCGGCAAGCGTGCCCACTAGCCGCGGCCGCCGACGCAAAGCTGTCGAGGAACGCCAAGAACAGGCCCGTAGCAGTGCCGAGGCGGAGATTGCCGCCCAACTTGAAGACGATCATGATGGAGACTACCAGATAGCCACGCCAAACGAGGCTGAGCATGACTCCGATGTTATCGTCGACAACACCTGGGTTAGCGACCATTTTCCCCCACAACTCCCTGCCGTGTTCCGCTCCATCTGGGAGTCTATCGGCTTCGGAAACAAGGTCATCATGTGTGCTGTCTTGGCACACGCCTCCTCTCATCCCGCCGACACGGCTATGGGCTTCTACAGCCGCGCTCTGCGGGCCCTGTCAGTGTCCTCGCAGGGTCCCACGTCTTGGGACTCGCCCAACAGTGACCTCCACGGCGTTACCGTCTCCCTTGCTGTGCTGGCTCTGCTGCAGCTTTACGAGATGAAACATGGCACTTTCCTCGGTGGCTTTACCCACTGCAGACAGGCCGACCAGATCGTGGCCGCCCACCTGGACCGCATGCGCACCTGGGAGATGGGTCGACAACTCCTGCGTGCCTGGGTTCCAATCAAGTGCTGGATCTCGTTCCAATGTCAACCGTGGACCTCGTACGCGAGTCCAATCCCCCCCCGGACGGACGACGTCTTGTGGAACGTGCTTGTTCCGCCCGCTGCCGCCGACGCTGCCGGTGGGTCGGAGCTCCTGTTGGTCTTGCTGTGCAAGGCCCGCCGGCAGGGTCTAAACGCTCTCCATGCACGTTTCTTTGCTAACGACCAGACGGGCGCCGAGTATCAAAGGCTGCTGCGCAACTTTGAGGCTCTGGGAAATGGAGTGCCGGCAACGGACGAAGACCTGCGCAGCCCGACTCCTGCAGGTGCGAGAGAGTCGCAGCTTGGACACTTACGTGCGAGGCTAGATGTATGGCACGAGTCACAGCCTCTTGACGATCTCCCCATGATACGAGCCACCTCTCGCAGCCAACAAGATCCGAGTATACCTTACTACCGGCCGTTTGTCTTTCGAAGTAACCGGGCCGCTTTATCCTTCATCAGGTTCGCGGCAGCTCAGATTTATCTTTCGGGAAGTCCCGGGCTTGGTCGTCGAGATGAAGATACCGACGAATGGTTCACTCTCCTTATCCGGGCTGTGTCAGGCCTTGACTTGGATCGTTCGCTGGAATCAATCGACATGCCTTTTGGCCTTCTTCACCTCCTTCTCCAATGTATTGTACTGCGTGGAGCGAGCATTCAAACACTCGAGTGGGTCATGGACTTCGCCCCCAGACTCGAGGCCGCTGGGAGTTATAACCTCGGTCTGGTACCCATTTGGATCTTTAAGAGACTGACGATGCTGGTGTTGCGGGAGAGACGCGCTGGACGCTTTGTCCTTTCCCTTTTTCCGGACTTCAAAGCCACCGAGGAGATTGCGGACACACGGTCGCCCATGGCGGCCCGGGCTCTCGTGTTGGGCGTTGATGCCGCTTCACAGGATACGTTTCAGACTATCGTTGACCTCTCTACTATCCCCGACTCTTAGCATGTTGTCTCTATATTTTCTTGTTCTTTTTTTTGCAAAATGTAAAGACTCGAACAACTCCATGTACATTACCTACGCAAGTTTCAGTGCACCATCATCTGTCTCAGATATCTATCGAGCGCTCAAAGATGACCATATCTTGACGAAGCCCCGCGCCTTGACAAGATCAACCCCTTTCCACGCATGGCGTATGTTTTCCCTATCCAAGAATACATAAGTGCCCTCCAGTGGATTGTCTACTCCATGTTAGGGCGCCAAGCTGGGTGCAATGTGCCGGACAGTGATCGACTATGCGTGTCGTTGACGAGAAGCTCGTGATCACCGAGTATCTTTCCAGACCGACCTCCCCTTAGGCCGCGCAGGACCCGTCCCGGTGGGACGGAGTTCAACAAATACAGGGCGACAATCATAGGAACTGCGTCGAATCCAACGCCATAGAGCTCATTTGATGTCAAAGGGTTATCATGGCTCACACCTCCTCCAAACTCGATCAAACGGAAGATAACGCGGATCTATACGAACTCGTTAGCGGAGTACGGGATGATGATTATTATCAAGGAAGACTCACAGAAATAAGGACCAGCACGATATAGATAACCAGCTCCAAAAGAAGAATCGGGCGTGTGTAACCCCATCCTTGCCCCGATCGCTTGCCGTTGCGGCGAAGGGTGAGGAGTAGCACAGCAAAGATGGCCATGAAGCATAGCTGAGCCACGCATCCAAAGATGTAAATGCCCTGACCAAGCTTGATTTTGCTGTCGTCGCCAGAGCCGCCCGCTTGTGACATCAGAGACGTCCCGCCGCCCTGAGCTAGAAAGCAAATGATGTCAAGGGCGACGAATAATTTGGCCAACTTCTTGCCAGATATGCTCCAGACTCTCTGTTCCGGCTGCTCAAGGTATATGAGTCTTGCGGCTACCATGTAGACAAAAGCATTCACCCCTGTGGGCATGATAATGAGCACATGTAAGAGCATGGAACAGGAGCAGGAAGATGGCTTACAGAGTGGCGCGAGATTGAAAAGTATTGACGAAACGATGTAGTAGGCCGGTACATTTCCGTTCATGGAGCCGAAATATCGAAGAACAAATGCCACTGTTTCCCAGGTGCAGCCCATGACAACAACCCAATAGAAGACCTGGAGCAGTCCGGTTAGCACAGCCCTCATTGCTAACGAATACACCCGTCGCTGCTCGCACCTGCTTGTAGAGAAAAGCCTGGAAAATGTGCATTACTGTGGTCAAGCCAAAAAAGATGGCAACACAAAAGTTGACATCTGGAGACGGATGAAATGGCCAGAACGCGCCGAACTCGGCGTCCCTGCGAGTATGGAAATGGTCGTCTGCCGACATCGTGACAACGGAAAGCGGACGTGCAGCTGGAGCAGTGGCGGTACGGTAGGTAAAGATGAAGTAGAGCTTAAGTCGACAGCAACGAGAAACAACGACGAACACTTCTGCATTCAATCTCTCGGCGGCATCTGATTCTTATATAACTGCGGCCAGCCAAAAATATAAATTGACAGTCTTTGAATTAGCATGATGGACAACTCGATTAACACGCCCCATGAGCCGTTCCGGAATACGTCGAACATGTCTAATACGATCAAGGAGGGCGCAGCACCGTGGCCTGTCCGCAATACGTCCATTGCGCCCGGAAGTCTGAGTGTAGTTGAATAAGTTGCCGCTGGGGTTGATCTCCTTCGTTCATACTTCTGACGGGGTGCCCGGTCCCTCTACCAATGTCGGACAGTTAGCCGCGGTCCGTTTTTCTCTTTACGGTTAAGCCTCGGGAGCCTCTAAATGGACTATCTCCACATATCTAGTCACTCCCACTGCGCTGTCCAACACTGCGACGGACACGGTCGAATTGCCGTACTGTAACTATTGTGCTGGAACTACAGTACTGCGACGAAGGTAAGGTCTTGTGTAAACGCACATAAAACATTGGCTGGCCCTTTTCGGTCGGCATATCGTATTATCTTCTTAGTCTCTTACGCTCGACTTATGGAACATTAGAGAGTCCTGCCGTTGATACGTCAGGGTCGATACGGATGGGTAGTGTACCGATCCTCGACGCGATGCCGGCTTCTGGCACACGAAGTGCTGGGAGAAGGAAACGGCGGCCAATGTCCGGGCATGGCTCTGTTTGCTCGGGATGCGAGGTACAGTGCCCGCACCCGGCTACATGATATCCCAAAGCCGTACGCAAAGGGGGCTAACGAGGCATAGCTACGCATGATTTGCTTAGCGCATAGTACGTTTTCAGGTGCCGAGGATTCTGTGGATCGTGGACGAGGTCCGAAGACCGGATCAGAAAAAAATAAGAAAGCAAGCCTAGACCCGAGTGTAGTTGAGTTCGATGTCCGCCATTAGTAAGTAAGAAGTGGCAACTGCTTGGCTTAGCACAGAGAGAATCCAGGGTTTCGGGAAATATTTAAACGTCCCATGCACTGTGAATATGCGTGCTAGGATAAGTCACGCCGTGATTGCGAACATGACACCGAATGTTTGCTCCTCCCACCGCCTCGCTCGCACTGCTGCTTGCATTTGCTTTAGCCACCGCGAAGCTGGTACGGTGATTGAGATGCATCCTCCCGCCCGTACATGCCTTCTCGTGGCGCATCCAGATGCGGGCATTCAGCTGCGCGATTGGGAACGTCATTCCTGCTCTAGGACATGGGCTATGCTCGACCGGTTTGGAGTCGGTAGGGGAATGGAAGACGGTCGGTTCTTGAGGCGCGCGGGGAGTCTTGGTAGGCAGTGCGGTAGGGCTCCGTGGCAGATGGTGTTGGGTTGCGATTGTACTCCCGACTCGTTCCCGACATTGACCTGTCTACGGCGCCGTGCAACGCGGCGACACCAGCAAGGGTTTCCAATGACAACGACGCACCAGGATGTAAGTACGACGACAGAAACCCGTTGACTGCTTCCCGCGCTGCCTGGCTGGCAGCATCGCGGGCAGCCTCCCTCGTGGACACAGATATCATCTCCCGTACCCAGGCTCTATCCTCGTCAGTAAGCCGGGAGGCTGGAGCAGGGGGGCCGGGCACAACAGATGAAGACCGTTGGAGCCGGTCGACCTTGGCCTGGAGTGCCTCTAGGGTACTCGTCACGGTTTGCAGACTGTGGCTCAGAGCACCAACTTCAGCCGTCAGCTTCTCAACTGTTTGTCCCTCTGCGATCATTCTTTCGGCCTTGTATCCATCGTCAACGGCCGGCGTGGACAGTTTCGGCTGTTTGCGTGGGCGCCTTAGGGACACATTTTTCTTTCTAGCAACTCCATTGCTTTTCTTCTTGGCCCTTGACTTCTTCGGCGCCGCCTTCTGCCGCAGATCTTGGGTGAGGCAATGCGTGTCCAGGTAGTCGGTCACGATCTCTCTCGCTGCGTTGAGGATGGACCGAATGGGCTCCCACGTCGCATGAGGTTCTATAGAGGGGTAACCAACCCACTGTATCTTCAGCAGCCGGCGACGGGTTTCGCGGCGGTGATCTAGCACACTGAAGACGTGATACGCGCAGGTCTGTACTGCGGCATCGCGACCACCAGGAAACGAGGCCCAGTACGACAGAACCTTCTCTTCGTCGATGAGCTGGGCGACTTCCTCGCGAATGCTGCGTATATGATCCGATCCGAACGGCGAGTCGGCATGGGGTTTGGGATCGTCGTGAGAGTCGTTCGGACGCCACCAGAGCGTGACTTTGGCGGTTTCGTTGTTCACGCCGTGGCGGATGATCGTGCCATTCCTAAATTCTGGGAAATACGGTCAGCTTTCTGTACGCCACAACCATGCCAAGCATAGAGAATTTGAGGGGGCGTGATACGGACCTTGGATCGATGACGGCAAGATATCCACGACGTCGGTCATTTTCGCGCGTTGTGTTGCGGTGTGGAGATGGCCACGATCAGTACATACCTACTCCAGTGCCGGAATTCAACAAGCCACCCGCGCATCCGCGCGACTCGCCACCACCCCGAGGCTGTGGAGTATGAGGTTCACCCCGCTGCGGTAAAACATCGGTTACCTAAGAAGAGCGGCCGGTGCCAGGACCGGAGGACCCAACCCAGGTCTTCCCCCCGGGCCGGCACCTCACTAACAGGGCTCGCCTCCGTTCACACACTTGCATTACTACGCCTGACATGTGCCGGAACATCTTCAAGAGAAACCGGCGTAGGATAATAACAGCCAGCGTACACTTAATGGATGTTGATACGATTTAGAGGCCCACTGAACGCCAAGTTGATTAGGTTTCTACACTGCCCTTGAGGTTGAAGCTACCGCTAGCTTTGCCCTGGATATTTGGGCTTCTATGGAACGAAGGTCCGCCGCTGCTTGGCGATCATCGATGCATCTATCTGCCTTTCTTTACCTGATCTTAAACGCGATGCTCTCGCAGGAATATGGCCCCGAAAAATGCCAAAACGGACGAGATGAGGGAGAATCCATGGCTGAAACCCAATCCCTCTACGTATGCCTGTACAACGGCTTTCGCGATGTCGTTATCAGTGTGATCGATGAAGTCAACGCTTGATGTCGCTTTCGATATAACCTGCCATCGTCAGTCAGAATGGAGTGAATCAGGATCAGGGCAGCTTAACAATATCCCTACTTACCGTCTTACGCACGGCTGCCTCGAGGCCCATCCCCTGCAGCAACGCCTCCAATCTCCATCTCATAGTCTCCATCATGACCGCGCTTACACTTGACAGCCCAATGATCATTCCGATCTGTACTGTTAAAAACACCCCCGAAGTCACCGCTGCCTTGTGCTTCGGGTTCACGGCAGCCTGCACGCTGATAAACCCGGCCGACTGCACGAGGCCCGCACCCAAACCGCCCGGTAGGATGTAAAGCGACTCCCAGACATTGGTGTCTCCGTGCCATCGAAGAAGAAGAAGCACGTAGGAAATAGACGACGCGACCGTGGCCAGAACAAGCAGTGACTTGTAACGCCCAGTCCTATCTGGAATCAGCGCCCGGGTTCCCGTACCATGTGGGCTGCGCAAAAGAACGTTACTTACTTTTTGATGAGGTATCCGGCTAAAATGCCGCCGATGGCGTTTCCGGCGACCGCAGGAAAGAGATGGAGCCCGGCAACCGTGTTTGACACTCTCTGGGTAACCTGAAAGTATAAGGGGACGGAAAACATGAGGCCGAGTTGGGCAGCCACCTGGGCGCCGGTGATAATGTACGTCAAGACGATATCTCGGTGCTTAAGAAGCTCCAGAGGGAAGATTGGCTCCTTCGCCCACCACTCCTCTGTGGCAGCGAAAAGGCCGCCGAGGACGATGGCTGCGCCGAACATGACGAAGATGAGAGGGTGCGTCCACGGAATTCTGGTGCCGCCGATTTCAATCGGAAGGAGGAAGGCCAGAATGAACAGGGCGAGGAGAGCAGCTCCGAGGAAGTCGATTCTTGCCAGGGCATTTCTGTCGGTGCCTTGGGGCTTGGTCGTATCTTCCTCGTCCGTCTCAGTCTTGGAAACGTGATGACTGTTTGGCAGAAAAAACCAGCACAGAAGGACGGCGACGAGAAAGATGGGTGCCTGGCCAAGGAACGACCACCTCCAGCCGATGCTGTCAGCGAGCCAGCCTCCGATGGGGCCTCCGAGACTTCGCCCAACCGTAGCTGCAAGATTGATGGCAGCTTGCCACGCGGCGACTTCGCGAAGGGGCACAAGATCTGTCTTGGAGTCAGTGGTACTCTCCTAGCGGTTCTCGCAACGAAACACCCACCCGTGATCAGAAGCAAGCCAAGCACGTTCAGAGACGAGCCTCCAGAACCCGAAACTACTCGGCCCAGGACGACCTGCCACATTGACTGTCCCACACCGACCATTGCACTGTCCGCGTCAGCATTTGCGATCGATCCTGGCTCATCACGCGACTCACCATCCGATCGCGAACAAGGTGTAAGCCACCATCAACAGAGCCCGACGACCGTATATGTCGCTAAGCTTGCCGTACTTTCCAGCCGTCAGCTCATTGAATCTTCACGGAAAGCCCGGCTTCGCGTACCAACGTCTGGGTTGCAGCCCCGGCAAGGGCAAAGGCAACGAACAACCAGCTCGAGTTCTCGAGGTCGTCAAATTCGGAGGCGATGGTGGGATGCGTGGCCATCACCAGAGAACCGTCCGCGTTGGCGGTGAATGTCCCGACCAGCAAGATGGCAACGATCTTGACTACAGCCGAGACCGGTGTTCCCGCGGTTGGAGCCTTCGCTTCATCGTCCGCGTGAGGGGGTGCGGTGCGTTCGACGTCAACGTCGACATACGCCTCATCGACCTCTGTCGACGCTGTCAGATGCCATGGAAGGATTTGGCCGTCCGAGCCTCCGCTCGACGACGAAGAAGTCAAGGAGCTCTCACCTGACGAGCTGGAGTCGCGTCGAGCCTGCGACAATAATGGCGACCTCTCGTCAACCGCCCTGCGTGTCTCCTCGCCCGCACTTGACGTTCCTTGGCGAGCCATTGTTGGTCAAGTTGTTATGGAAGACGAGAAGGATTGTTCCGAACGAACTACCAGCGACACAAAATTGTAGGAAGACCAAGGTGTCATCGGTTTTTCAAACCCGGGTACAACTGGGATGAACCTTCACAGATTTCCGGGGGTTGGGTGGCATCCGTGCAGCATGAAAGCAACATGTGGCATCCGCCGAGATCCCCGTCTCCAAAGTGAAAAAAATCCGCATCGGCCAAATCGCCGCAACATGCACTCCGAGCTCCCATCCACTCGGAACATTCGGTGGCGAGGGACTTGACCATGGCAGGAAAAGACGTTTGCCGGTAAGGGGATCCCGGCTCTGGGGCCTCGATATTGCGACATATTGCGCCATCGCTGCCCTGCAAACTCGGCCCTGGCCTCCCACCCCCACTATGCCGGGAGCCCGGCGGCTCCCGGCGGCTCCCCGGCCGGCTGTACTCGCTAACCGGCCCTACTCAGTGACAGACCACGCAAGGACTGTCAGAACCTGAATAGTCTGAAGCCACTAAAAAATGACCTAGTGTCGCAGTCTAAGACTGTAAGCGTGCTGCACACAGGCGTTGGCTGGTTTGGCTTGGTATGGCGCTCAAGCGGCCTTGTGCCCCTGGGTGAGTTTTCCTCGCCGGATCTCGCTTGTGCAGCCGTTCATGGTAACTCAGGCCAGCTCTTCGGACCCGGATCTCGGAAAGCATGAACTGTGTCTCTGAGTCAACGCCGCACCTGACTTGACGCTGCTGAAACTTTGCCCATTATTTGACATCTGCCGTTCCGGCTCCGACATACCCACCGGCCAGCTTCGCGTCGCGAGGGGGCAAGTCGTGCGCAGGCGGGCGCATCGGTCCTCTCTCTCCGCCGAGTCCGTAAGTGCATGGGGAATATTCCCTCCACCAAACAAGTCCAAGTCAAGCATGGGCGCACGCGGGAGTGAAACGGAACATGGGGTAGAAAAACATGACATCGAGCTGATGGCGTTTCATCGACTTGGCATTTCCATCGAAATCTACTGCGATCTGCTATCCGTCCAATCTTTTGTTGCATTTCAGCTGAGGCGAAACAGGGTACTGAGATGCATCCAACAACAACAGGCATACCAGGTAGGGTGCTCGCCTGGAAGTTCAGTGGCCCTATTCACTGACCACTGCGATTCTGTGATAAATCGGCAATTCGGCATTGTGGTCTGTCCGATTATAGAGTTACTTTTCTCATTGTGTAATTCAGTCACTCGCAGAATTGTTTAGATATGTTTGAACAAAAGCAGACCTATTCGAGAGCCACTTAAAGTTTAGAATTTCGCGTTTATATCACATCTGCCAATATTTAATCGAGCTATCTACTCTTGCAGCGTATTTCATTCTTGGCTTTTTTCTAATCTTGTTAAAAGTATAAAAGAATTGCGAAGCATTCGGGTAAGTCCGAAACCAGGACTCAGTTTGTGTCTTGTACACCAGAGTAGTCCCTTGCAAAAACAGCGGCCTCTGGTGGCCAAGCGAAACACTATTCTCGGCGCGTTCCGATCGTCTACTAAACTGACTGTGTCTAGCACGGTTCTCTTGGTTCGGCCGGGCTATCGAACAATGACTGCTAGTGTCTCGGCCAGGGACGTGTCGATAGACTGGAGAGATTCTGAGAAGTGATGCTGAGCCGAGTGATCTCGATTGTACAGATTGTGCGATCACAGTGGGAGGTCATTTGTAAGGCGCCCTACGAGACTTCGGACTCGGTGTTTTTGAATATATTCGTCGAACGCTCTTCTGTCTTCCGAGTTATGACACCCAAACTATTAGACCATTAGTTGATTAACCTTAGATCTTCACTTCACGCCTTGCGGACAACACGTTCAGCACCTCTCTTACTAAACATCCAATCAATTTACTAGAATAGATATATCAACCTGACAGTCAAATCCAGAGTTCTTCCGGTGAAGCCTGAAGGTCGCTGTTGTCGCTGTCGCCCAGGCCATCGAAGTTGCCGTGCACATCTAACTGAGCCAAGTTACGTGCGTGCGAAGAGACGATCACATGGATAAATTATTTCAACACGGCAAAATTAGTCCTTCCTTAGATTTCAGCAACACTAGGTACAGTGAATTGATTCTTGGGCTGCTCTGATGCTGTGTGCTGGGTATTTTGCACACACAAAGGTTACTAGTTGTCGAATGTTGTCAGGAATGAGTGGTTATTCAGCCTTGTCTCCCCGGGAAGCGTCATCATTCCAGTCACAACTGTAACTAGGTGAAATGTAGCCCGAAATCCGAGCTGTTGCCGCAGCATTTTAACGGTGCGATTCCCTTTGGAGTCTGGGCCCTGCGACATTCATGCTCATTGCAGTCATGTCGCACACTTGAAATGCTCACATTGGCCTTGCCATGTCAATCCCTCTCGGTAGCCCATATAACCACCCAGGAATATGTATGACTCCCTTGGCAAGAGAGAACTTTCAGAACACTCCGCATTCGCTGTGAGCCATGGCGAACGGCCGGCGTTGGCCCGAAATCGGCTTCATGTCCATGTCAAGCCGTGTTCCTGCCGAGGAACACCAAAAGTGGGTGGCCGAGGCAGTCCTTGGCAGTCCAGTGAGACAAGACGGGATCTTGCCGTTCCCGAGACGTGCTCTCCCATCTCGATCCAACTCTGTCAGGGTCTGCATGCTTTATCAGATCTCTTTCACCTACATCTACTTGCTCGTGCCTTCTTCGGGCAGGTAGGCAGCATTGCCTTGGTACTAAAGACAGAGAGAACTTTGTAGCCATGATAGGTTCAGTTCTAATTGAGTTCGTCCTCCGCGCTTTGATACTATCCGCTCGTATGGGCTTGTCGATATTATCTGATTCGGTCCTCAACTAGGAACATTGTGTTGTGCTAATATCGGCCCAGTGCGTTTCCCGCGACCTGGGAAGATCTGATGTCTCGGGGAGGTCAGCGGGGAGTGGCATGGAGCAAAATTAAACTCGAGCAAGACTGCTCGGGTCTCGCCAGAACGGGCAGCCAAGACATGCTGTGGAAAGGGGAAATATGTATCGAGATGAGCTCAAGCACGACCAAGCGGTTGCGCATCGCGATAACACCAAGCTGGAATGGCCTTCGTTTCTATAAGAGCGACGAGCCTGGCTCTTATCATGAATGCGATAGAGAGAACAGCATCTTCAGCATCTTCCTCGAGCAAGCAATCAGCTTCTCTTCCACTCTTTCGTTCTGCATTCGCACGCTCGCCTTCATCCAGCCCACCAACTCTCGTTACCATGCGGTCATCTGCTGCTCTCACTCTCCTTACCCGACTCTCTATCGCCTCAGCCCTTCCCTCCCTCATTCAGGTCCGCCAAGATGCTGCGGTCGACGGCTATACCTGCACGGGCGACCTGATCAACGCGGACTCGGGTGAAGCGTACGCGTGCAGCGACGACCGCCTGGGCCCTGCCGTGCTTCCTGGTGCGGACGTTCAGCCTCTTGGTGCGGCTGTTGCGAACTACAAGCGCTTCGGAAAGCTCACCATTGACGAGTTCCTCGACAAGTATTGGAACACTTCCTTGAACGCCAGGGGTGACGAGACTGGGTGGAAGTACCCGCCCAAGAATGGTTTTGTTCTCGACATCGATGAGTGGCCCATCAAGTCCACCGTGAAGGTGGAAGTGGGAACTTACGTTGACCGATTCGGCCCCCCTACTGGTGAGAACGTTTGACTGGTTAGTTGACGGAGATGTATGTTGACTTTCAAAGGTGGTTTTGTTGCCCCTGCCGGTGCTGGGTTCGCGCAGAGGGCCATCCCTCCCGACAGTCTCCTTAACAGGTTCACTCTCAACTCGACCAACCCCAACAACTACCGCGTCTACAAGGTCCTGCAGGCCTTCACAGTTCAGGCTGGTCCTATCGCTCCGTGGTTTGAGCAGCCCGGCGGCGGCACGCAATACTGGCTCGGGGACGGCTGGTCGGTTCAGATGTTGCTCGATGGGAAGAGGCTGGAGGAAGTCCCGCCATCCGAAATCGCTTAATGAGTCGGACTGGTGACCGGACCCAAGCTTTCGGAAGCTGGGAGTGGAAACTGAAAAGATTATGGGGTCAGGTCATGTCTTTGAGCGGGGTTTGGGATTTTTGTCGGTTCAATAATTCCCAGTCGAAGCCCCCCGTTGGCCGAGTCAATGGTGAGGTAGTAAGCCTGTGATACTGAATACTACCAAACGTGCCTCATAAGACCGTGCAGGTAGATATGTGATCGTGTCACTCTGATGGGCAATAAATGTCTGCTTACAGGAGGTGTTGTGGTGGCCTTTGCCAACCAAGTTCCCGGCCGGGCCGCTGCATTAATGGTCCCGAACTTCGTCACGCACATTCAAGCCGTTTCCCGAAGGTTCCCGGCGGGGTAAAAGTCAGTCGCTTTCAAGGAGAAGTGCGCCAGTTGGCCCTGCGCTTGAATCTTCACGCCCACGCGACACCTAGGTAAATGGTGTGTTGCAAGCCAACGATGTAGGTTTCCTCGCCTCTAGGTCCCCTAGATTCCGCTCTACATTCCAGGTTTGCATATGAGGCTGGTGGCTGTTACCTGGCCGCAGACGTACGTATTCATACGCGTTGTATTGGTTGGCTTGGCGTCCCGTTAGATAAACGGGGGCTTGCAGGTTGTGGACAGCTCTTGTGACTGGCGGTGATAGCTGAGGCTGCGCCGACGGCCTCGGGAAGCCAACTGCGTCGGAAGTGCGGCAGTTGCATTCTGCTAATTACTTAAACGCGACCTGGCGGACGGACGGAACGGCAAGAAGCCTAGCGTTGATGCTGGGGCCCTGACTGGCGTGAGCGGGGAATGGTCATGATTCGAAGGCCAGGAACTCGTCAACCCGTTAATGCACCATGGTACGACACGATGCCGCCTCTGTGGGAACAAAACGTATTGGAGGGCGTGAAGAGCTGGGTACGAGAAACAACAATCTCGGGCAAAAGTGGGCAAAAAGATCAGTGAATCAAAGACAGAACGTCGTTTCTGGTTGCTGGTGGCGAGTTACTCGCAGGTGCAGCTCTAGGCGTCAGACGAATACCTCGGCACGGAGCCGACCTGTTACGTGTGACACGCTGGGTTGCACGTGGCACCGACTCGCATAAATGTGATGATCAGACTGTATTCTAGACTCGCTGCTCGCTTTGCACTAATGCCAAATGTTTCGATTCTCCTTTTCCATGTTAATGGGTGACTGTACAATTAGGAGGGGAAGCCGTAAAAAACCCCGTGCGACTCTATAAGTTGTTCCTCGACTGTTTTGATGTCGACGAGCTTCATCGTGGGCGGCTCAATCGAGTTCTGGTGTCGTTTTTCCATGGCTTGGTGCAACAACAGCCTCATTTGGTTGAGCTTGGTCCAGTCCCCATCCGCCATACGCGCAAGGTTTGCGAGCTGGCTAAGGGCCTCGACATCGCCACAGATATCATTGCCGTACTCGAACACAATGTCCAACTAGGAAAGGTGTATTCGACTCAGAGCTGTCACGCAGCCTGTCATAGCGGTGTTGAGCTCCGGCAAGTTTTTGATGGCGTCTGTGGTATTCTGGAAAACGGACTGAATAATTCTGTCCCGTTGCAAGGGGTGTGGAACAGCATAGAAGTTTGGGATGTATGGTGCGATGAAGTCGGTGAAAACGGGGACGAGGTATCGATTCTCAAGACCTAAGTGCCAGCGTCTTCGTAGTTCCCACTAGCCCCACTGTATCGCTGGCCAAAGTTCATTTTTGATGCGAGGGTAGCTGGGATGATCGCTTGCTGCTTTCGAAAGTTCATGGATACCTCTGGCGTGTTCGTGGAGTCGAGTGTAAATGTCCTCCGAGCTTGTCATGTAAGGGACCGACATGGCTGATCTCGGCCTGCAGTGGCGATTCTTGTTTCGGGGGCTAGTTCATCGAATGGTGGACGATACCGTGGACGATGGATGGACTGCGGAAAAAGGATGATACGGTGAACGATGGAAAATGCCGTGGATGATGGATGATACTGTGGATGATTGGTTGGACTGTTGGATGATGGAGGTGGGATGTTTGCACGACGGCACCCGATGACGTGGAATTGAACACGTTGTGGATTCCATAGGTAGCCTGGATGCTGGCTCGAATAAGGAAAGCACCTTCGTACGAATGGAAAGTGGAAAGGGAAGCAACGATTCCCACCCAGCTCCCTGTGTGGTAACTTCTGGGGTAGGTAGGAAGCACTTCCGGAATACCGACGCACATGTACCCGACACAATGAGACTGGCCCTTCCACAGGTAAAGCTCTTAGGCATGTCTATTTGTATACTCTTCCCCTTCTCAAACTACCGACCCCTAAGCACGACAGCGGCAACAGCAGCGATCGGTTCTCTTCAGCATGGCACAGTCCCGAAAGTGGCGCGGCTCCAACCCGTGGATCCTGTCTGCAGCAGATTCCGAAACCCCTCAGGGTACTCCTCCTGCCATTCTGAAAGGTGTCTTTGAACCAGGTCGGGCGGAGTACCCGACATGTATTTGTTCAGGATCAAGATCTCTGTCCCGCAACTCTCCTCCAGATCACCTAGTACCGAGAAGCAGTGGACGAGCTGCCGAGCCCAGTCGCGCGCTTGGTCCCAGTTCACGTCCCCGACTGGGTCCTCATAACGCATAATCTTTGCCTCGAGTTGACGTTGAAGCGCCATTGCAAAGTCGCTGGAAAGGTAGTCGGACAAGACGTACACTTCGGCAAGCTGAACCATGTCGCATTCTTCTAGGCTGGCTTCGATATCCCCGCTGAGCGCGGAGATGTAAGCCAGTGACAGGTAATGACCAGCGATGTGTGCGTCAACATCTTCCAATTCATCGGTTTCGATGGTCTGGGGCTGAAAGCATTCCCGAAAGTATTCAGAGGAACGTGTAATGACGCTCTGGTGGACGAGGAAGAATTTCTTCTCTGCGATAATAAGGACCATGTTGTGTGGTATTGTCTCGGGCCGCTCCCTTGAGGAGATGGTCAACATGGGACGAAGGGAAAAAGGGCCTGGGGTCCGACTTACGAGATGCAAAAGACCCAGGGGTCGGGATTCTGTTCCTGATGCACCATGTTCGGCTTTGTGGTTTAATATAGCCAAGATAAACTCGTGGATGCGTAATTGTAATGACGATGGACTCGTAAGTGCGAAGTTGTAGTGTAATGACGAGGGAACAAGACGTGGTCGCCAGCTCCGGCTCCCAGATATCGTCTTCACATTGTGTACCTACCTTCCTGCCGCGAAGATACATTGAAGACGATAGATTAGAATTAGGCAGCGGTGATGGAAAGAACCTGCCGCTTTCAAGTTGTACGCCGGTGCCTCTCGCTCAACGAAAATAGAGGGTAGGATCTGAAATAGACAGAGCCTCCTTCCCGTTCTTACCTCCACAGTGTTCAACACTGTTCGGCACAGTTCGAGTGTTAGGTACGCACGGGCCAGTAGTGGTTGTCGGAGTACGTACCTATCTATCATTTGGTGGCTCAGTGTTCATGTCCATCTATCTACTTTACCTAGGTAGGTAACTTTATACTTCACCTCAACGGATTTTGAGAACAGCAAGTCTACTAGTACTAGGTACATTACATTATATGCCTACTTTCCAGTCCATCTTTGCATCCGAGTATCCATCCATCACTGCTTCTTGTTGACTCCCCGCCACATCTGGACCTTCTGAGAGGCCATAGCATTCGCATTCAGGGGTTTGTCGATTCGCCATGGCGCCCCTCGAGTGAGTGCACACCTTGCCCTTCCCCTTCCACCTCCAGAAGCACGCCGACTGACCGTCGGGAAAAGACAATCTGCTAGGGCCTACGTGTTCAATGAAGAGCTCCAGAAGTGGTTCTTGGCCTACATACATCCTGGCGGCATCTGCGTCGTCTACGACGAGGATGGCCGCGTCCACCGGCTCTCCGCACCCCCGCCGGACCCGGCAGGTCCCTGCCGCAACTGCTTGGAGATGCACGACATCAACAACTGCCAGCTCGAATGCGGCTACTGCGGCATGGACTGGCACACCATCGCCGCCTGCACGAGCATCCCTCGCAACCGATGCAAGTGCTCCCCGTTCCCCCAGTACCACCTCGCCAGGCGCTGCCCCGTCCTCTGCAACCCCGACGACTGTCCAAAGAAGGACGTGCCCGGCACCGAATATCACCGCAACGCCGTCACCTGCAAGACCCGGTGTTGCATGTGCGGGCTCTACGATCACGCCGGCCGCGACTGCCACCTCAAGACCTGCCGCTGCGGTCGTCACCACCTGGCCATCGAACACCCTCCCGAGGAGCGACGCTGCGCCGTCGAGCCTTGTCCTCGCTGGTTTTGCACCAAGCACTGCCAGACCTGCAAGGAACCTTCCGAGGCCTGTCGGTGCACCAAGGATGAGGACGGTCAAACCCAGAACGGTCAAACCCAGAACGGCCAGGACCAGGACCAGAGGCAACAGCCTGCGCCGGAGCCACCCGCAGAGTCGAGATCCATCATTCCATCTTCCTAGGCAGGCACTTCTCGTCGCGGTTACTAAACAGACCATCGAGGGGCGATTAGGGAAGCCCTTTCCAACGGGACACAACATCTCTAGGTAGCTTCAGCGTGGAAAATGGTTCTTCTTTGTTTGTACAAGCGACAGATAGGTAGGTACGTTGCCGAGACTCCTACCCCAGCAACGAATACAACGCCAGTCTCCACCGTCGGCTTCCAGTGTCCTGATGCAAAATGACAGACCCTACCTCCTTCCCGTATGACGCGTCCGAGGCAGGTGCATGTGGTGGTATCAAACGCAGTAGCGTCTCCAAACTCCCCGTAGTCAGTAAAAATCAATTTGCACGTGAAGCAAACGCAGACGCAACCGCAAACGCCTTCCCAAACGTAGCGCTTTCCCCGAAACATCACCCGGGATCAGTCGTCCATCCAGCCGCCGTCGTCGCCGTCAATCTCAATCTTGGTGCCCAGAGCCTCCCGTCCTTGGCGGATCATCTCCTTCAGTCTGTGGTTGAAATCGTCAATCAGCGCGTCCGAGTCCTGTTCATCCCGCGCTCTCCTGGCCGCCAGCCTCTTCGCCTCGGCATCCAGCCGGGGGCTCGCGCGGATCGACTCTGCGCCGTACTCCTTCGTCTTTGGTCGTACTGATGCCGCCGATGCGCTGCTCTGCGAGCGTCGGTGCGACTGGGGGCTGGTTGTGGGCTGCGCCGGCGAGGGAATGCCGCTCTGGCGCGTCGCAGGGTTGCTTGGCCTCGCGAAGGGATTCGGGCTCATGCCGGCTGGTTGGATCGGCACGGGGATCCGGCTGGGCGAGGGCCCTGTCATGTGAACGGGCGTCTCTGGCGACCGGAACCCAGCAAAGCTCGCGGGCTCCCGCGATGACAGGGAGGGGGTTCCTGCGTGTGATATGGTGCTGTGGCTGCTCGTCGGCCTGTGGGCAGCGGTCGGCGTCGCATTGAGTCGGGGCTTGGGCACACTAATCCTCCGCCCCGGTACCATGGAAGGCCGCGAACTGCGGGACGCGGGTCGAGGGACGGCTCGCGGCAGAGATCGCCTGCCGTTGCCGGTGCCAGTGCCGTTGCCGATGCCGGGTGCGGCCTGCGGTTCGTCTACGACAACCCAGTTACGGAGCTCGTCGTGGTTGCCGGCACTGGTCTGTCTTCGCTTGACTGCCGGGCGCGACGGCGTGGTCTCCGGCGTAACGAAGCCTTGGAGGCCGTGTTCCTCGAGGGGCGCGTAGTTGAAAACGGATTGGGGGAAGCCGCCGGGCGGCGTGTTCTCGACGGCGGATGCATCGTCCATGGTGGTTTCTTGAGCAACGTCATTCGTCTTCTCGGAGAACTCCGTCGGCTGCACCAATTGAAGCTCCGGCTTCAGGTCCGGCTTGGGCTCGATCTCGGGCTCGGAATCAGGAAGAACCTGGCCGTCGATGGTGTATGCCTTGCCGCCTCCTGCCGAAAAGCCGCGAAAAGCCCCAGCCTTGCAGAATTCCCAGACCTTGCCGACAACACCGCCTATTGTGTTGAAGGCGAAGCGGCTCCAACCCTCGGCAACAGGCTGAATGGGCTGGACCAGCATCGTCGGCTGACTGGAGACGGGGGACTCCATTTCTTGGTGAGGTCTTTTCGAGCCCAGCTGCCTCCGGTAGTCGGCGTCGGAGTACATGCTCTCGTCTAGTGTTCCGTTCTCGTTCTCGAAGGGCGGGTGTGCGGCGCCGGCGCCGGGGGTTTCGAGCTGGCCGGCGAGCGTGTAGCGCACGTGGCGGTTCGGCTGCGGTGTCTCGTGGTTGGAGTCGAGGTTCATGTTTCCGTCGCACCAATCATGCAGAGGGGTGACTTCGCGGGACGGATCGGTTCGGCGTTTGCGCTTGACCTGGGCCAACGGCGTTGTCGCTTCGGAGTAGTAGCTGCCAGAGGACCTCGCAAGATGGAGGGACGAGCTGGCGGAGGGAGATTCGGGTGGTCGGAAGACGCCGGGGTGGACTCCGCCGGGCTGAGGTTCGAAGTAGGTGCCGGGCATGCGGTATTGAGATGCGAAGGTCATGTTGCGGCCGGGGAACGTCGTTGAGATGACGAGCCAAGGGCGCAGGCTGAGAGAGAGTGTGTAGGTCGCGACGGGAGGTCGAGATAGCACAGAATGCCGAGGAGAGATTCTAGCAGCGTCCGCGACAAAAACAAAAGGTCGCGGCTGCGATGGCAGGCTTGGTTTGGCTTGACTTGCTGGAGCGGGTGGGTGGTGATTCACGCTGTCGCAGACGTCAAAGGGGAGAGCTCATGGTCGATCCGGCAGCTAGCGCCAAGGGTTTGCGTCGTGTGTCTCGCGCCTCGCGTCTCTTGTCTCGGATCGCAGGCGATGACGAGAATCGCTGCGTGTCGGGCAGGTTGTCCGTGGTGCGGCTGGCCGTGCGATGAGTAGGTAAAATGCCTAGCCCGGGTTTGCTGTTGTTGTCAAATGGGTGCGGGTGAGGTAGGGTGGACGGATTGCCGTGATTGTGACGGAGCGCGTGACAAGGTAGAGAGCTCCAGCTGTTGGCGGCGTGGGCGGACGAATTATTTTTCTTTGGGGGATTCGGACTGGGTGTGGGGGCAAGGACGGGGAGCACCTGCCACCTGCGCGTCGGGACTTGGGGAGCTTAGGTTCAAGGTTCCAGTGCAGTAGGTGGCTGAGTGACGAGACGGGACTACCTAGGCACCGTACCGCGACCCCGGGTGCCTTATTCGGTAGGTAGACAGACGCTGAGGTAAAGGGTACCAAGACACACCTACTCCCGGTCGCTTATGTAATGCATGAGTCTAAGGCCCAAGTCGATGCCAACACCACTCGCTGGGGCTCTGTACCTAGGCCGCTGTAGACGCCCGTTAGGTTAGGGAGCCTTAGGTTGCTGCCTAGACCAGCTCAGGGCCCTCTAACTGCCGGTAAAAGCCGTTGGTTAGCGACGGGATCGTCGAGTAGTCGCAATACGGTTGGTCGAGATGTCGACTGGGTCAATGACGGGTTGACACGCGGCAGAAGAAAGAAGAAAATACCCCAGAGGTGACGCTGGAGGTGACGTCGATTTGGTTATGCGCCAGGAACGCAAGGGACGTATGCGATGATGACGATGAATTCTCTTCTCCGAGACTGTGGTGCGATGTGGTGCCGTGCGGCGCGGCGCGGCGCGGAATTGTCGAGTCACAGCGTAACAAAGGAGGAAAGGACCAAAAAATCATCAAAGACACGGGGAGAGACATTTCTTCATATACATGGGTGATCGATCAATAGGTAAGGATTTTCGCATTCGCCTTCCAAAACACGAAAATGGGAGGTTGGTCAAGATGGGCCGGGGTTGTCGCGTCGGAGGCGTCCTACCTATCTCTAGTGTATTTGGTGGCCTGGGCCTCGCATTGACCTTTCCCACGATTTTGCTACTGCCGCTGCCACTTTCACTGTCAGTGTCAATCTACTCATTTGACAGGATTTCAAGCGTCGATTTGACATGGAAATCCAGTGCTTCTGGCCGAGCGCGAACTTGTTCTAGCGGTGGGCTAAATGTTTGTGTCGGGAAAGGTTCCTGTCGGTTGCCGGGGTGATTGACCACTTGGCGGTGAAGACGGGACTTATCACACAGGAAAATCGGGTTACGTAATCCAATAGGGGAGACACCATGCTGCTGAAGACTTCGCCAGGGCGCACGCAACTTCCTTTGCTATCCGTGTTCACCGATTCTTGTCCTGGCCTTTCGCCCGTAGTGGAACTGTTGCAGTACGATTTCGGTTTTTAGTGAAAGATAACCTAGCATCGCCACCCGGGCCAAATAATCACCGACTAAATTTGGTCACGAATGTACCCCGTTTGGGGTTTTAGAGCCGGGAAATGCTGCAAGCATTCCTGTGAGCCACGGAGACGTGAGAAAAACAATCAATTACAATTGTCCGAACGGTTTGGGAGAACTGAAAGGTCCCATGGTGTACAGCATATCCTAAAACAGGACACCCTTCGTCTGCTGCCTCTCGCTCAGACGGTGGTTCTTCAGCAGGCAAACCCAGACTGCCGACCCAACCAACGATACCAACGACGCAATAATCATAATCTTTTGCGTCTCGCCGTACGCGCGGATAATGGCATCTCTCTCTGGAGTTCCGACGGGGTAGCTCAGCTGAGTCGTAATGTCGCCGTAGATGAGCAGCGCCTGGCTCTTGAGCTCGTCCGGAAGGTATCTCTCCAGTTTGGACGGCATGAGATTCGTCCAGATCGCGCCGCTGATGGACTGGCCAATCGCACCTCCGACGCTGGTGACCAGGCCGAGGAGAGCGAGGCCGACCGCCACGTCGCGATGGGGAACGGAGGCCATGATGGCAATCTGCTCCACCAAGACGAGGGTTCCGCCCGCCAGCGATCCGAGCACTTCGCACATGATGACGAGGCCGACGCTGGTGTCCGGCATGCGGAACTTGATCATGAGGCCGGTCGAAAGCATCTGGAGGGGAATGGCGGCCAGGCCGAGCCACTTGTACCGGTCGGAAAACTTCATGAGACTGTTGGCGAAGCATGTTAGCGACGGACACCCATGTGCGACTGACTCCTGCGTGTACTTACAACCCAACTGGCACTGCCCAGGCGCAGGACACGATGTTGTAGATGTTGCCGACGATACCGGCCCTCGAAATGCTCAGGTCGTAGACGACCTGGAGGTACGAGGGGAACTGAACCTTATAGCAGCTACGGACAAGTTAGACGCATGCTCTTCACGTGAAAGCAAGGAGGCTACTGACTAGAAGCTGATCCACATGTTGCCTCCCAGCAGACAGGCCGCCAGGACCGTCCTGTTCTTGAAGATCTCCCAGGGAATGAAGGTCTTAGGTGCCAGGTGCTTCTCGTAGAAGGGGAAGGCAATCAGAAACAGGCCACCGAGAATGATCATGGCGATGATCCTAGGCTCGGACCACTTGTGCGCCTGGTAGCCGGCGATGCTAAAAGGCAACAAGAAGAGCGAGAAGCCGGCAACGATGAGGAGAATGCCGGCAAGGTCGAACTCGATCACCCAGTACTTGACTGACTCCCAGATCGTGCGATCCGTCTTGGGCTTCACGTAGAGACCCTGCTGGACGGCGCGGCTCATCTGGACGGTGAAGATGATGATGATGGGCGCGCAGATGGCCGGAATGATGATGGTGAACGCGCCGTATCCCCATCTCCAGGTGCTGCCCTTGACGAAAGCCTCCGCGGCGGCGGGACCGGCGAAGGTGTTGGAGATGTAGGGAGTCGTGGTGAAGCCGAAGAGAATCATGCGGTTCTTGAGCGTCGACGTATCGGCCATGAAGATGTTGAGGACGTAGCCGATGCCGTTCATGCCGGTCCAGAAGAACGTCTGTCCGGCGGCGTACGTCTCGACATTGGGGCAGGTCGCCATCAGGATCAGCGCTGTAGGCTCGTGTTAATCCCTCGAAATTTGCTAAGTTGCCATCGAAGGAGCAGTCTCAAAGGTGAGCACTTACAGATAACGACGCAGACTAGCATGATGATGAGACCCTGGGTTCTGCCGATAACATCGATGACACGAGCCAGCGGCAGCTTGCTGACTCCGGACACGATGTTGGAAATGATGCCGGTCGCGGCCATGAGACCGTGAAAACCAAAGTTGCTTACGGCGTAAGGGAGAAGGGAGCTTGCGATTTGCTGCTGGAGGGAGTCGGTGAAGAAGACGAGCCAGATGCTACGGGAGATGGTCAGCGATTGAAGTCGCGAAAGCAACCAGCTGCGTCGGGGTCGTGGCGCTGGGCGTACAAGATGTAGGCCACAATGAGCCACGGCTTGGTCCATGTTTGGGTCAAGGCCTCGATCTTTTCGACACCGGCAAGGCCGCCGGTGTTGGGGTCAACATCGGATCCAGAGTCAGGCTTCTCGTCGAAGACTTGGGGATCTTTCTCGTCGGCTTGCTCGGGAGTGCGGCTATCAGAAACGATTTCTGGAGCGGCGGTGGCCTCCTTCGTGTGCGCCATGATGTCTCGTTTCGACTGATGCGAGCAGAGGCAGGTAGCGGCTAGACCCGAGAAACTCGGTGACGGGACGGTGTCGTTCAAGAGGCAACAAGTTTCCTGCTGGTCGACCGCGGCAAATACGAGAGCGGCCTCAAGGGTTCTTGTACTATCCTGATTCCTCTCAGAAACACAGAAACGCCAAGGTCTGGCCCGCATGAGGGGTGTGGGACGACTACATGGTTGTGCACAGCTCGACGGGTGCTGATCCTACCCTGAGAGTCGAGGTGGAGGTCCTTTGCTGTCGTTGACCGAGAACGGCCGACATGGTTCGGGCGGGCTCGGCCAATGTGCGTGGGCGATGGTGGTCGGAAGGATCGCGATGTGGGCTGAGGGGCCTAGATTGATAAGATCAAAATTTTCTCATCAACGGCGCGTGGTGTCATTGGAGGATCGCAATCCAATGGCGGAGGCGACGTTGCTCGACCAGGAACTCTTGATTGAGCGCGAAACCGCATTCGGCTACCGTTCGCAGGGTACGTGGCCCGGCTGTCAGATGATATGGGACGAAGGACAGTTGATGGACAGCCAAGATGTGAAAACCACAGGTGTCAGGCTATGGCTATCGCCCTCTGAGAGCATTGGGAACGAGAAGCGGAGAACACCGCTGCAGTGCGCATGCTCCGGTGCGGCGTAGAGTCTTGTCGGCACAGAACACCGGCATCGTTTCTTATCCGCAGGGAATAGCATGTCCTGGCGACTGACCCTGGCATCTTGGCATTCGATCATCGGGTCAGCTCGGTCGGTGCATCAAGGCATCGAGTCATCAAAGTGAGGACTGATGTGTGAGTTTGGTGGTTGAAGAAAGGCACGACAGTTGTATGTAATGCTCATCTGGAAACCACACCCAATCACCATCATTCATTCTGTTCCATCGTCGGCCATATACGTAGATGTATATCAGAAGAGTAATACCACCCTCATCATCAGGCAGCCGTTGCCAAGAAGTTGCTCTCACGTCGGCATCCACATTCACCACACTGGCGGTAGCACCGGTGCAGCGAAGCTAGTCCTGGCCAGTTCGTGTCTGCAGTACGACCCCCACGCTCCAGCAAAGGGTGGTGGAGTCCTGTTAGTCTCCATACCAGCGAGGCCGCCTGCAAGCTCTCCGAGCAATCGAACGCCTCTGGCACGATTAGTTGAGAAGTCTATTGACAGCAGTGAAGAATTTGTTCGAGCGCTTGCAACGACCTTAGGAAGATCAAGCCGAAAATGCTCCCGATACGAATTCGTCTTCGAGGTCTGCGATGATTTGAAATTGGGCTCGGTCGGGACGGGTGGGATGACTCTCGGGCTCCATTCATGATTCAACTCACGTTCAGAGGATACAACCCCCCGCGACTATCATCTCACTACATTCATTCCGACTATACTTGACGTTTAGTAGAACGAGGACGTCATTCACCGTATCATCAGCTTCAAGCACCCTGAATACTATGCCTTGCCTGCGCAATGCCCGGGTTGATCTTAGCTACATCCAGGACATGCATGGGCCTACGGTGTGAGGCTCCATCCGGATAACTTCATGGAAGTGAACGAAACGACGGCCTTGAAGCGTCGCAAGTTGAATAGACTGACAGGAAGCCATATGCTGGAAGAAATTACATCAATACTGTCTCTAAAGGATAGCTGAATGTTAAACACAACGTCACGCAGCGCCATTGCAGTTCTATAGATTTTGGCAAACAGGCCAGCGAAAATAAAGTAACATTCAACCAGTTCACCGGACGGGTACCGAAAACGGACCAGAGGCGGCACAGATCAACTCAGTGCTCACCTCACTCGTAGGTACCTTGAGCGATAGGAAACTAACGCCGGCTTTCGCGCGGAGAGTGGAGAGTATGTGACTATGTGACTTCAAGATGCCATGTGGGAGTTACACATGGTTGAGATCGTGTGAGAGTCCCCTCACAGCACCGGTGCTCATCCTCAAGACACTTTGCCCATTGACGTTGACCTGCAACCTCCTTGGGTGGCGGCGGTGATACAATAAGGATAGCTGTCAAAATACATCACCACTTAGCGAGTACAGAAGACCGTCGGAAACCGAGACAAACATGCAGGAATGCCAAGCAGGAAGAGAAGGCACATCAAGATTTTTGAGCGGACAGAAGTAAGTAGTGAAGAATGTTTAGCTTCAAAATTGTATTATTACCACTTCGTATTATTATTCAACTCGCCGGGCATCAACGTCAACCGCAGACAAATCCTTACAGCTGGAGAAGCTTCTTGACCAAATCCGCAACAGACTGAACAACTGGGTACTTGGGGTAGGCGGGCTTGTAAACCTAGCTGCTTGTTAGCAAGTGGACACCGATGCTCAAGGAGATTAACACTTACGGCCTGGCAACGAGCGTTGAACTCGTCTGTGGTGCCCTTGATCAGCGACAGCTCGTCGCCGGGAACACCCAGCTTGACCAGCGGGCCCGACTCGGGGGCGACCTTGTCCCACCCGGGGCCGGCGGCGGGGTTCTTGATCCACTCGACAAACCAGTCGTGGATGGAGTCGGCCAGCTTCTGCTGCTCGTCCGTGACGCCGGACAGGGCCTCGAAGCACTCGTTGCCGCCGTGGAAGAAGGGGACCTCGGTGCCGTGCGTGGGGGCGGTGTTGGGGGGCCCGACAACGTTGTCGTAGGCGCCGAAGAAGCGGTAGACCCAGGTGTCCTGGGCGGCGCTGCGGAGGTCCTGGAGGTAGTCGACGGCGCAGTTGAAGCGGGCGTCTCCGTACTGGGCACCGCTGCGGAGGGACTCGGACGCGAAGTCGGAAGCGTTGTAGGCCTTGATCAGGACGGAGTCCTCGATGTGCGCGCTGTCGGCGTCGAAGGTGTTGATCCAGGAAGCAAAGTCGGTGTTCTCGCCGCCGTAGACGAGGCTGAAGATGGTGCCCTCGCCGTTGGAGGTGCCGGTCAGGAGAGGCACGTGGGACGCGTACTTGCCGGCCGAAAAGCGGGCGGCGTAGTTAGAGTGACGGGTAATGTCGTCAATGACGGGGGTGAACCACGTGTTGAAAGTCGAGTTGAAGTTGGCCGTCTGGAAAGCGTAGACGTCGACTTCGCGGAGGCAGTCGAGCTGGCTATTGCCACCGGCAGGGCATCCGACCTCAGCGGCAACAGCATCGAGGGCCTCGTTGATGGGCGCATATCCGGGACCAGAGACGGCGTTGGCGCTCATCTGAACAGCACCCTTAAGGAAGGTGTCGGGGTGGTTCCAGAGGTAGTGGTCAACCTGAACACCTCCCGAGGAGTGGCCGCCAAAGACGATGTGGTCAGGGTTTCCACCAAAGGCTAAGACTGTGTTAGCTTGCCTTCATTGCGATCGGCATCAGATCTCGGATGCTTACCCCGGATGTTCTCGTGGATCCAGTCAAGGGCCTTGTTGACGTCCAGGATGCTGAAGTTCTGGGACTCCTCAGGATGGGCATCCTTCAACTCGGCCGAGTGCGGGGAGGCGAAGATGCTCTCGCGGGTGTTGAAGTTGACGTAGACGACACCCTTGCGAGCGAAGTTGGAACCCTGCAGCTGAGGGTTGCTGTTGGAGCCGGTGACCATGGCACCGCCGTACATGTACACAAAGACCTGCACAAAAGCCAGTCAGTGTCTAGTTTTCTTGGATAGATGCATAGAGAGAGAGCCACGTACGGGGAAGTTCTCTCCGGTCGAGGGCGCCCAGATGTTCAGGTTCAGGCAATCCTCGCCTTGCTGGCTGAACGCGGTGCCAGAGATGGCCTGAGGACAAGTTGGGCCGTAGGACGTCGCCTCGAAGACTGAGTCGGACTTGGGGACATCCTGAGGAGCACGCCACCTTGGAGATGAGTTAGTCAAGACGTGCCAATCGCGTATCAAGTGACTGTCAGCCTACCTGTTCTCTCCGCCCGTGGTGGCCGCAAAAGGGATACCAAGGAAGACGGAGTTCTGGGAAGCATCACGGAATCCCGTAACGGTTCCCTGGGGAAGCACGGCGCTGGGCACGGCGCGTGGGCATGCTGCACCCGAAGCCGCGCGAGGGAAGAGAGACACGGCCAGGGCCAGGCTTGCGCCAGTGAAGACGTCGACGAGTCCCATGATGCTCTTCAGAGGCGACTAGTGAGATGAAGGAAGGGGTGAGGAGACTAGACAGGACTGGGCAGTGGAAAGCGTCCAAGCAGCCTCATATCAACAACGACCGAAGGCCTCCTCATGAGAACCCTGCAAGCGCCAATGTGGGCAGACAAACGGCGCTTGTTCTTCGAGAGTGGAGAGGAACCACAGAATAGCAGGGGGGACGGCCGTAAACCATGCCAACTCCGCCGGTTAAGGGGCTCTCCGGTTCTCTTCGCCTTCCACCGCGCTATTGAACACCAAAGAGTGATCTTCTCCGGCGGACTCATTTCATGCCGGACTGGGCAGACCAGGGTCAGTGTCGGTTGTCGGCGGCGTCGCGGCTCCGTCGGAGGAAATCCAGAACTTCTCGTCGACAAGGGGGTCCCACTGCCGGTGGTTACGGTGGCATCCCCACGACCACGCGGTGGTTCCCGGGTTCTTTTGTTGAAGAATCGCCAGATCCAGATTATGAATTCCCATAAGTACTCCCGTTTTCCTCCCTTCGCATGCAGGGCAAGCCTGACCGACGCCCACGTTGCAGCTCGGACTCACAACCACCCCCCGGGCACTCTCGCCTTCTAGCGTCTCTCCACTTGAGCGGAGAGGGGCTTTTAGTGTGTAATCGTTAATGTCGCAACGAGGCCGGTTCCCTGGCGACTCCCTGTTCGTTCCCCTGCCTCGGCGCCGAAGGAGGCGGGGCGTGGCGAACGTCTGCCTACACTACGGCTGGCGCTAGACTTGAAGATCACGAGAATTTGATACCGTCACTCCACGTCCTCTGCCACCATTGGGCCGAGTTGTTCCAGACAACTGGGACCTACGGTAGGAAAACCCGGCCAGACTCTGCCAAATGTGCCCCTCCAAGGCTCGCAACCGTTACCGTTCCCGTAGCACTTGCCCGGAACCCCCCCTCTCCGCCCGCCAGCCTTTGGAGACTCGTACCTTGTCAATTATGGCCTGTTATGTGTATGTCTGTACGGTTGCCATCCTCGACTTCGCGAAGCTAAACAACACCTTGCCTAGCGCTGCGGACCTTGCGGCGCATCGTCCCCTACTTAGTATGATGAAATCACTGACAGGAGCCGACATATGCACAAACCCTGCTGCATCGAACCATGTCTAGACTGCATTGCAAACAAGCGTCGTGCGTTAGGGGCCGGCGATTGAGCGTCCCGTGGCCCAACTACTCGCTCGGCCGCATGTTGCGCAATAAGACCAGGAGGGCATCCTATGCTAGTTGTCCCTTTTCTCTCCCGCTCTGCTCGCGCGGAAGAACACCAACTCGTCTGACTCGAAATGGCGGAGGGCCTCGATCAAGTGGTAGGTCTGGCTGAGTGACACATGTTCGCAGATGCGGGGAACATCCCGTCGTGGTCTGATGATACTGACTGAGCAAGATTTCGTGGTACATCTGTACCGCGGCTGCCGCCGTTTTCCTGGTGCTCCGGCTGTGGATTCGTATCCGCCGGTTCAAGTCGCTGGCTATCGATGACGGCCTCATCATCTTGTCGACATGCTGTCTCATAGGCGATCTGGTCATCCAGCAACACATGTGGAACCTGGGCATGGCTGAGATTCCAACAGCTTCTCGAGAAGAGTTCATACAAATCATGCAGGTGAGATTCTTCATATACAAACCCAGCAAGTTGACTCGCGCAGAGCTGACGGACATGGATCTCCAGATGATCGTTCCAGGCTCGATTCTCTATGTCACCTCACTTTGGGCCATCAAGATTGCCCTCGTTCTTTTCTACAAAAGGATAGCAGCACCTGGTTCCAAGCTTCAACTTGTCTACAACGTAGCACTCGGATTGCTAGTGGCCTCGTGGGCGACCATCTTCTTCCACATCATCTTCCAGTGTTACCCGCATGATAAGAGGTGGTCGCAAGATCCGGATTGTGAGTCGATCCATGATGATGTCCCGGCTCCTTCGGCCGAAGCTGACACCTACCAGACCAATGTGACCCTAAAGATGCCGAGATCAACTACTGGTTGACGATTCTTCGTAAGTCTGCAGACCTAGCACACTCTTTTGCCTGACTAACATCTTGACTCAGTAAACATTGGCTCGGATGTCGCCAGTGAGTGATGGCTAATATTAACCCTGCCTCTTCGTCTCATCTAACCAAAAACAGCCGTCAGTCTGCCCATCGCCATGGTGCTCAAGCTCCAGATGAAGATGAAACAGAAGCTCGGCGTAGCTGCCATCTTTGCCCTAGGTTTCTTCGTCATCATTGCCAGCAGTAAGTGAATGCCAGACACCTTCGGCGACCTCCGCCGATGGGTGCTAACCGAAATAGTCATCCGGGCCTACTATTCCAAGCGCAACGAGACGATGTTGACATGCACGGTGTCCATGATCGAGACTGCCGTCGCGATTATCGCAGCATGTCTCCCAGGTCCGTTGCCCCCTTTCCCCTTGGAGGCATCACGCTTACATGTTACAACACAGCTCTTCGCACCCTTTTCCTCGGCCACACTTCAACCGCCGGCACGGGCTCCAACTACGGACGCTACGAACTGTCGTCGGCCGGCATCGACCGCTCTCGAAGGGCGCAGCAAAGCCACATTACGACGACTGTCGTCGGCGGAACACGAAGCAAGGATAATGATTCCGACGAGGAGCTCTTCAAGGAGGGCGTCTATCCGAGTACCTCCGGACGAGGTCTCATCACGCCGACAGGTGACATGGCCAGCGGAATATCCGTGAGTACTACAATTCAGATGCAACATGGGGTGGATGAAGAAGCTTCAGGTCCCAATGAGAGGCCGAGCCACTTCGCCTAGCAGGTGTGAGCTCTCCTGTTATGTTCAAGATACCTGACCGTCTCCGACCCGTCGTGCTCCGAAGCCTTTTAATCTATTGCCGGCACAGTGTCCCGGGACTTAATTCAAAATACCCCTTCGTCTTTTCCAAAGTCTTTTCGTGATGTCTATTTGTTGTTCGAATGTAGCAGGGCACCAATAAGCGAGGCATGCTAAGCCTCAAAGTGTCAGATCCACGCACAGGCATGTCACTTACTACCTGGAACTCGTCATAGTTCTCTTTTTTTGGTATCGCATTCTAGACTTGGACACGAAAATTCAGATTATGTATAAAGACTCGCGGAAGCATGAACATATACGCAAAGAATAAAAAGCTAAACGCAAAACCAAACCAAAACAACCAAGAAAGAGCCCGTCAATCATTCAAAAAATATGTGCCAACAACCGTTTTCCCGGAATAGCCCACCTACCCATTGCTTAACCCCATGCCAGAGCTGCGTAAAAGTCAGGAAGGTCCTCATTCAGCGGCCCCGAAGCTTTCGTATCCGCCTGCTGAGTGGCAACCTGCAATGGCACAGTCAGGTTGACCTTGTTACCGGAGAGCGTGATAGGCAGGTGCAGCGAGTATGTTCGGGCCATGTAGCAGCTGTAGAATGTCGGGAGGAACATATTGTGGGTAGTCGGCAGCTGAATAGGAACCTTGACCGTCGCCTTCCACGCCTCGGGACCTTGCCCTTGCGAGCCCGTCTCCTGATGCCACGAAGCTCCTTCGACGTCGCATGAAGAGAGCTTGACGGATGCGGAGTACTTCAACTCGTGGCGGGTGCCACTCGTGTCTCTCGCGACGCCAAGTTCGGGCAGCGTCTTCATGGGAAACCCGCTGAACCATGTGGTGGCTTCGACTCTGGCCTGACCGACGTTGATCTCCGGCAGGGAGTGGATGGTCGGGGACGAGCTCAGGCTGAAGTTCACCGTGACAGAGGACTGCACCTCTGAAATCTGGTGTCCTCTGGGGTCAAGGAGCACGGCGCCCGGCTGAGCGGCGGAAACCACAGCCTGGTCCTTGTGTGTTGATAAGCGGGCCCGGCGGATGGACTTGGTCTTGAGGAGAGAGTACCTTGTGTCGCGGTCGGTGACACTCAGCGGCGCGTCTTCCGGGAATCCTGGCAGCACTTTGATGGGAAGCCTGGCCTCGATCGGCCGACCGACGTCGGAAATGCGCTTCTGCAGGATGCGAGCGATCACGGCATACTCAATTCTGGTCATGACGGGAGACATGTCGTCCTTCTCCCAGCCTCCCATGGTGGGAGGCAGCCGTCTGTGGAGATCCTGAATGTGGCCCGACTCGGCGAGACCGTGGCAAGCATCCTTGGAGAGAGCGTGAGGGATCTTGAAGTCAAATGGAATGTGGTAGGTCTGCCCAGCTTGAAAAACTCGGTCCGCGGGGTATGGAGTGTCGTGGACAGGCATATCGAGGCTCAAGAAGACGTCCTCGACGGTCTTTGGGGTCGGCAGCATGTCGATCCGTGCGTGTGACGTGCCGATGAGGTTGATCTGCACACATTGGAACGGCATGTCCCTCTCAGGACATATGACTACCGTTCCAGATACTGAAGAGCCGTTGCTGTATATCTTGGAGGTGTAGTGGTTGTCGACATTGACGTCAAGACCCATCTTTGGCATGGCGGACCAGGTGTGGCTGAGGAGGGGGATGAAGAGAGTAGAAAGGGGGTTCGCAGTCTTGAACTCAAGGGTCTGCGAGGTGGTTTGGGTGACTGAGCCTTTCATATTCGGATCGGATGCAGAGAGCTGGGTTGTGATGATTATGAGGAGAAGAGGAAGGTCTGGGGAAAGGAGGGGACCACGCAACCTTTATAGAACGCAAATAGTCAACTGCAAGTATTGTAGGAATCAGGGAATTGGTCAATCGAGTGAGCTAGCGAAACTTTCCTCTCTATGGTGTGCGTTGATGGCGTGGAAAGGTTTTCACTTCAACTCGGCTACACTCAACTTACACGGAAGACGATGCATCGCCGGCCGCACCTCACGACCTCCGGTGACCCACCGTCTCGGGACGTCTTAACGTACACTGTCGGGGCCCCGCTCGCTCGGGACCGCTTAACTTACACGGTCGAGCCCCGCACCACCTCGGGACTTCTTAACGTACACGGTCACTGCTCATTTCCCGCCAACGAATCGCGCCCTTATCTTGAAGCCCTGCCCTTGCATCAGACTGCAGCGAAAACGTAACAGAAATGAGCAAGAGAGAAAAAAATTCCGTCGGAAGGGAATATTCGCCTGTGTCCTGCGGCATTCTTGCGCGCGTTCCGCGGCTCTTCCCCGGATTTTGGTGTGTGTGCTTATCTTGTCTTGCACCCATTGATCGATCGGAATGGAGAAGACTTAGCGATCTTTCGAAAGGCCAACACATTCACGTCTGGAACTCGTATCAAAGACCAACGCGATGCATTTCTGTCTGCTTTACTTAGCGAATGACTCAAGTGAGACAGCGTTGCCATGCGCATAAGGTCGCTAGAGACCAAAGTCGCCCTCCACGAATGAGCCGTGCGGCCCAAGGCCGTACACCTGTGGCATGTCCGCGCGAGCAATCTCCTCAAAGGACCTGCCATCGAGCACGATGAGAATGCTGTGTGTCCCTTCGCGGTCAATGACGATCGTCAAGACGACGCCGTCATCCTCCTCCGTTGCCCCAGGACGCTGGACGAACACCGGCTCGCACGGGCAGCTCTCGCCGTTGTCTGGTCGCCACTCCTTGAATGTCCCTGTCTTCCAGTCCGACTTGGCCAGACTACCGAAGAGGGCCGCCTGGACGACCTTCAGACCGTTCCCGAGCCGGCCGATTGGCACCGCAGTCCCAGGGGAGGGGCCGCCAGTGCCGACGGCGCAGTAGACATAGCGATAGCCGGGAACCATGGAAGCGCTCTTGGCAATTCGTGGGAGCTCCGAGGGCATTCCCGGGATGGAGGCCGCCACGGTCACGCGGCCGATATGAGCTGGGTCGGTCTGGTCTACCGCGGCCAGCTCATACCGAACGAGGGTACCGTTCTGGAAAGGACGTGCAGGGTCGACTATGTTGCTGAGACTGTACTCGCTGTACGGCGAGTACGATTCTTCGTAGCTGCAAAGGTCTACGTGGATGTTGGCTGCACCGGTCCGAGGATCGACGTAGTCATAGCCGTTGACTGAATGGAAGAACATGAAGCCGTCCTTTTGTTGATAGGTGGCAACGCTGTGACGTATCAGCCTAGATTTCGCAACTAGACCAGCATTAATGGGGATAGCACTCACTGTTTCCCGCTTATCTTGTCTAAAACATAAAATTCCGTCGGGGTGTTGGGCTCGAAGCGGAGCATTTCGACCATTGGCTTGGTCGTGTCACTAACGTCCATGATTACGGGCTGTGGCGGGGTGTCAGCATTGCACGTCACGATTTTCGCGCCAGATCCCTAGCCAGGCCGCTCACATTTCTGATGAAAACAACATACTTATCCGTCATTGCTAGTGAGTGTATGTAGCATGGCTTGCATGGGATCGGTGTCTTCCACAGCAGGGAGGTGGGCTTCGCTGCAATGTTCAGTGCGAAGATTGACAAAACGCCAGTGTGAGGATCGATCAGGTAGTTGAAAGTTATGCCCCTCTTTCGGTCCTTCGGTGGATGGGAGCAGATGCCATATCCAGAGAGTTTCGAGTCAATTTGGGCGTAGGTGAGTATTCTCTTCGGTTCCAGAGTCCGGGCATCGCACACCTGAAGCAGGTTCACGTCCGTATGTACCAATACCTGGCAAAAGGTCAGCATAGCCTGAACAGTGCCATGTGCTAGGCTAAAGGTATTGAACCAAAGAATGCTACGAAACCAATAAACTTACCTCCTCCTTCTCCGGCTTTGTTGTGGCAGGACCTTTGGTGTGTGGGTTGTCGTCTGGCGGCAAATGCATACCTCGTCGAGGGACAACATTGACACTAGCCTCATCAGGGCCGACGTAGCCAGTAGGGATGTACAGAGATTGCTTGACTCGCCGTCAGTGTACGTTATCGCTAGCAAGGAAGAAACCAATACGAACTTGTGCTCCCAACAAAGCGGAGCATGGGTCTTGGGCATCCTTCAGGGGCGTGTTTGGGTTGAGACCAAAGACTGTGGCGGAGAGATACCCATCCTTCTTGGCTTTCCTCACCACTCCCTCTGATGTGTAGCGACTCGTGTAGTGTACGCGGCTTTCAGCCATTCGAAACTTATGGAGCATCCCAAGCCCGTCGAAGAAGTGCTGCAGAACAGCCCTAGGCTTCGAACCGTCGTCGGAAAGGGGCACCGTGTACCGGCCGGGCCCAACTCTATGAAGGAATGTCAGTGACAGTGCACTTCAATAGCCGCTGATACGCACCGGACGAAGGTTCCGCGAAGCCACGAGGGCATAGTTCCCGAGACCTGGCATTCTACTTCGTTTGGAGTTTCTGGAACGTCGCGAAGATACGGCGGAAGGTACCTGAGATCCTCTTCTGGCAAAAAATACTGGTTGAAACCGGGATTCTGTTTCTGAGTAATGTCCATGGCGGGCAAGGGAGAGCCACGTGAGACTACTGTACTTGGCGGAGGGCTATGGCTAGCTTGAATCAGACTGGGCACGGCAACTAGGGTCTTCGACTCGGAAGGTGTCAATCTGGGGTAGGATCGCACAGGCGGCGCGGGCTTAGGGAAGAAGACCCGCGATATATGCGTCGGCTTCTCAGATATGACGCCTGAAAACCCCGCCTTTCGGCAGGTCCCCACGTCCCGAGTCCGATTATCCAATGCCGCGCTCCTCCAGGTCCGTCTGAAGTGTGGACACGCACGGGCCGGCGCGGCCTCGTGGGGTACCATCGGTCCGGGGTTTGCAGTTTCTCCCCGAGTTACCCCAGATTTTATCTCCCCGGGATACTAGGGAGGCCAATCGTGTACTTGGGATTGCCAACAGTGTCGCTGGCGACGTGATAGACGAAGTAAATAGAACGGATCGCGAGTGTCATGAGGTCGGGAGTCGCTGGATTACTGATGAGTCTTTGAGAGACCTTTGTGAAAGATTTGAGATCATACACGCTGAATTCAGTCCCAAATTTGTTTGTTTTTCCTTCTCTAGCCATGTTGTCCGACGCACCTATGCCGAAATCCGCTGTGATGGTCAGTCTTTCCGTACTATCGTGACCCCCAAGGAGGGCAGCTGTGCCGTGCAGGCAGATGTTGACCGGATGAGCAGCAATGGCCACTCTCGTGGAGGATATGGATATTGCTCAACGTGAGCTTTTACAACCTTCTCGGCAATGCATTCGCAGCCGGAGCACCGCCCCTGTTTTCTCTCATCATCAGGGATCTTAAATGCACCTCCGAAGAAGCTTCGCAGCTTTCGACTTATGTGCTTCTCACCCTAGGTCTGTCTGTAAGTATACCGAAGCTTTCACTGTCGTGTCACTTAACTTGAGTGAGTCTCAGATCAGAGCCTAACGACTGCAGAATGTATTCGCTTTGCCCGCGGCATCCCTGATTGGCAAACGATACACTATCCTGATATCCCTCGTACTGTTCCTGGCGTTTTGTCTTTGGGGATCGGAAGCTTCGACCTTCAACTCTCTTCGAGCTTCGAGAATTCTCGGCGGCCTTGCCGGCGGCCTGGTGGAGGCACTGGGCCCCGGGATCATCGACGAGATCTTCCCCGAGAACCAGCTCGCTAGCGCCATGGTCGTCTACGTCGGGCTCCTGGCAGCTGGGTCTTCTCTCGGACCAATAGTTGCTGGCCTGGTGGCTGACGGTGTGGGTGACTGGCGGTGGTACTTCCGTATCCTTGCCGCGCTCATCTTTGTTACCTTTCTCGGTTCGCTTATCATGTTGCCGGAGACGCGGCCTGACGAGCCACAGCCTATCGACGACGCAAGGGACAATGAGGAAACCCTCAAATCGCCTACAGATGCCAAATTCATCGAGGTTGAAGATGCCGGACAGCAAACTGGGCGCCAATCGCTGCCGCTCAACAAGCAGTGGTGGTCAAGGTCGTTTACTGGAACATATGCCGATATGGACTGGAAACTCGCAGCCGCTAACACCGTTCAGCCTATCCGGCTTCTTGCTGCCCCCCAAGTCCTCCTCACAACGCTCGTATTCGGATTGACGATTGGCTGGACCGTCCTCGTTTCGATCCTTACCGCGGTGGTCTATGCCCAGCCCCCCATGCTATGGACGGCGCAACCAGTCGGACTACTTAGCGTCGGGCCCCTGGTCGGCCTCCTTGTTGGTTTGCCCGTCGGTGGTGCCCTGGCAGATTACCTCTTCACGTGCTCCGCGAGGCGCAACGATAGCAGGAAAGACCCGAAGTCCAGATTGCCAGCCGTTGCCATCGGCGGTCTGATCAGCCCTACGGGATGCTTGCTCATCGGTTATGGCCTGCAGTCACCTGAGAAGTGGGCCCAAGTTAGTGTTGGCTGGGGAATGCTGTCCACGGGGTTGACATGCTCGGCCAACATTCTTCTCACGTACGCCGTGGACACGACGCCTTCCCGCGCCAGCCAGATTGGTGTCTTGGTGAACCTGGTCAAGAACTGTGTTGGATTTGGTGTTTCATACGCTGCCATCACCTGGATGCATCAGATGGGCCCTGTCAGCCAATTCGGCCTCATGGCGGGGATCCTCTGGACTCTCTACCTGTTGGTTGTTCCTGTATTCTGCCTGAGTGATGCCATTATTCGAAGAACTTCCGTCCTTGTTTGAGCGCTGAAACTTCACTTCGTCATGAGGCGGGTGGAATCTTGACAGATTACGAGAGAGTCCGTAAGATAAGGTTTCCGTACGAGCGGGTATTGTACGGATTTGTTTGGCGGGTAGCGGCTATTTGAGTCGTTCGTGTAGATTGCTCCGTGAAAAGCGGAAAAATTTCAGACCATACGAAACGAAGCCAAAAAAAAAGTTGAAAATAGAAAACATCAAAGTGGGGGCCAAGGGGTGTTTTTTTCTTTTTTTTCTTTTTGGCCTACATCGAATCGTATGATGACTCACCGACACAACTTGGTCTTGTCAACATCACATTTGATGGGAAATTTACACGATAATTGCCTGCTTAAAAGTTTGAAACGCCATGGATGATAGTTCACTATGACTAGTTTCAGGCTGTTGCTACGCGAAGCTGATAGAAATCCTTCACGCCGTCACGAAGGTCTCCACATCCATGTTGGCATTCCGGTAGAACCCGAGGCTCTTCAACATCGGAGAGTCGTCGAATCGGTACAGGTAGGCAGTATCCTGAAGCTCTGCGTCCGCGAAATGCTCATAAGGATACCAAGATGGGATGCAAAACGTATCTCCCTTCTTCCAATGGAAGATGTCATCACCAATGCGACTGCGCCCGCTGCCCTCGACGACGTGATAGACTGACGAGGCGGTTTCCTGAATCAGGGGTGACTTGGCGCCCGGAGCAATGCGGGCGGCACACCCACCCAAAATTCTGCTCACTGGTTAAAAGTCAGCTGTCATGTCTCACAACTCGGGAGTGAAAATCAGGCTCAAAAATGCATGTGGCGGCAAGGATGGCTGACATGGGGTTGCCTACCTTCAGACCCGTCAGACTGCAGGTATCTCCTAGTGACGAACTCGCTTCCCTCGGCGTCCAGAGCCTCCTTCATACGTCTCCACGGAAATACGATCGGAGACTGCGAGGTGTCCACGTCCTCAGCCGGGTACCGCGGCTCCGAGAAGTGCTCCACGAAATGGACGGGGAAGTGAGTGAAGTTGGGCAGATCTAGGCCGTCTAGCCAGATCATCGGTCCAGAGCCGTCCTTACCGTGGTCGTGCCAGTTCCAGGTGGGGGTCAGGACGACATCGCCTCGGGTCATCTGAATGCGCTTGCCGTGGACGGCCGTGAAGCCGCCCTGGCCTTCGATGATGAAGCGCATGGCGAAAGCCGTGTGACGGTGCGCCCTGGCTGTCTCATTGGGCATCACGAGCTGGAACCCAGCATAGATCGTGTCGGTCGTGAAGGGTGCATCTAATCGGTTGCTCGAGTCAGTAACTTTCGATCAAGTCTTGGCATCAGGACGACCTACCCCTAGAAGGGTTCACCAGCATCAGCACTCGGCGTTCAGCTTGGTGCTCGCCGACCAATTGACCGGCTTGCAATAGAGTTGGCCGTATCTCCGAGTATTTCCAGAGAAAAGGCTTGCATCTCGGATTCGGTAAAGGCGGGTTCAACTTCGACATCTGAAGCCAAAGAGGCTTGGTGTGGTTAGCTTCGGCAGCACGCAGCATCTGAGTTGTCTCATTCTCCTTGATTGACTGGAGCTGGTTGTAAGCCTCGGTTGCTGTTGTTGTAGAAGACATGGCAGCTGATAAGTTGGAATCAAGGGTAATGATGACGCGGATATATTTCCGTTGTGTTGTGGTCTTGCTTGGACCTTCTTGTCTGTACAGTTCGTAAATCTTGAGAATTTCAAGACCATTCAGCAGTTAGATCTGAGGCCATGATATGTTCTGTGCCTATTCTCCCTCTCTCGTGTATCCGTCGATGTGAGTGGTCGGTCTGGCGCTCAGACACCACACCGAAGCGAAGTAGAGGTAAACTTTGGTAACCGGGGAGTTAAGACTATCCCCGGGCTAAATTAGCTGGGATTCGCGGCCACTATCCTTCTAGTGCTACGCTAAAGGTATCGGCGACCTTTTTGCGTAGAGGCTGAGCAGCATGTTGAGGTTGAAAACTCCTAAGTCCCCGCCTACAGCTTGCCTCCATTCCGGGGATATCGACTTCTCCCTCTGTAAATCCCCGCCCTTACCGCGCTCGATCTCAGTACTGCGCTGCAGAACCTGCGAGAGTTGCGAAACGTCCAATGGAGAACAGCAGCACTCCTCCAACAACCGCCACCCGGAAGCGGAAGCGCATTCCGATCGCCTGCAGCGCCTGTAGAGCCCGCAAGTCACGGGTAAGTCGGCGTGCTGAGTATCACTTTCCTTGATCGGTTGATCAGGGAAATTTTCGCCTAGCGCGAGATTGTGATGGACTTCAGTAACTGACTGGGAGCCGTGGCCGAAGTGCGATGGTGCGAGGCCATCGTGTTCGGCTTGCGTTGAGCAAGCCATCGAATGCGTCTATGCGGCAAACTCTGGGGCAAGCAATGCATTGGTCCCAAAACAGTACGTTTACGCAGTGTTGCTTTCGTTAACTTGTGTGAAGTGAGTTGAGTCTAACTTGCAGCCCAGATATCTCGAACAGGTGGAAAATCGTTTAGCAGACGTCGAAGAAGAGATCAGCCGGTTGAAACGATTCGTACCAGGAGCAACATCTACACCGATTAGCAAACCGCATGTCATTTACCCGGGGAACGGCTCCTTACGCTCGATGAGATGCAACTTCTCAGAGAGCCCATTCCCGGATGACTCCCTCCATGATGGAAGCATATCTGGTATATCGCCAGATGCAACAGATGGAGTCGGCACCATCGAGTATACAAGCGAGGATATTTGGGCCTACTTTGGTATAAATCGTGCACACTTATACCAATTACACTCAAATTTGGACCACCCTGCTAACTTCGACTCCCACAGGATCATCGTCCAATATTGCATTCACCAGAATTATCCGACGCACCTTGAGCCATTTACTCCACAAAACACAAAAGAGCCTGCATTCTCAGACTACCACGTCGCCTGTTCGCACTGCGCAGCAAAACATACTAGCAGTCTCGCGGTCAGAAACGCCCGTAGATGACTCATTCGACTCGAGGCGACTTGAGACCACAATCGAAGCATGTCGTCTACCGCCCGAACCCGAAGTGTCCCGGCTCGTCCGTCGATACTTCACCGATACCGGACTGCTGTTCCCCTACGTTCACGAGGATAGCTTCTGGAAGTCATATGCGCAGTTCCGACCAACAGGCCTGCACAATGCTCGGCACTCGTGGCTGGCGTTATTGAACATGATTCTGGCCATGTCAACGAGTACTGATAACGCGGACGGGCTCGGGCTGGCCGACAGACAGGCAATCTCGGAGGTCTACTACAATCGTGCTAAAGCGCTATCTATGGGGCAGATCATGCATGGTGCCAGTGTTGAAGGAGGTAAATCATCAACTCGCAAGAGACAGGCTGCGCCGGAGCACACGCTAACTTGTCACCAGTCCAGGTAATGTTGCTCATGTCTCAGTACCTCCAAGGTAGCCAGAGGTCCGTCCAGACCTGGGCTATACATGGTATAGCTGTAAAGGCCGCCTTGGAGTTGGGCTTGCACTCTGAGCTTGCTATTCAAAGATTCGATCCTCTAGAGAGGGAGATGAGAATACGCACATGGTATGGTTGCATGGCACTTGATAGGTATGCAATCTGACGATGGCTTCTACTCGTAAGAGCTAGTCCTAACCCACGGACAGGACACTGAGCATGACGTTCGGACGACCCCCAATCATTCCGCAGACCTACATTCGAATGTCGCTTCCGAAACATTTTGTCCATCACTCGGGGGGTTCGGATATATTCAGGTGGTCAAAGGACGAGAACAGCACTCTCTTCTGGAACGGATCCATGTATGTGAACGGCGATTAGCAAAAATGCGTGTGGCTTCTGGCTGATGACCGCTGATACAGAACGCTTTACGGGCTGACCGCCGCCGTGATTGACGAGCTCTACGAAAGCAACATCGGCTCCAGTGCCACTGTGCCTTTGGCAAACATTGTTTCCACTGTCATCCATGTCGGCCAAAAGTTCGTCACCTGGCAAGCTTCTTTGCCGCCATCCATGCGGCTCGTTGACCCGGTGGAAGTGTGCAATGGCGTGGAGAACACCATGTCGCTCAAGTATCGCGTGATTTTGACGCTTCGATACCACAACGTCCACATCCTGTCGCATCGCCCCATCTTGGATCGCTGCCTCCAGTCTCTCGACGGGAGCTCTCACTCGGCTCAGGAATCGGCTGCTTTACAACAGGGCTGGTATTTAAGCAAGGAGGCGTGCCTTGCATCCGCAGAGAACATCATTCGCCTCGTCGAAGCTTGCAAGGCCTTCAGCGACCAGCAGCCGGCAGTATCCCTGCTCGGTGCATGGTGGTTTAGCCTCTACTTCAGTAAGACAGCCAGACGCGAGTGCTTCACTGAGCTAGACTGACGTAGAACTGATTGACAGCCTTCAATGCCGCCTTGACCTTGGTTGCCATCAAAATAATCGAGGAGAGCCTGTCTCCGTCGTCTTTCGACAGAGCGTACACAGGAACGGTCGAGAGACTCGACGAGGTTCTCAAGGACGCCGTCAACTGCATTGCACGCTTAGACAAGCAGAATCCAATGGTAGAAAAGTGTGCTAAGTTTACTGCAACTTTGGTGTTCTTGGTACAGAGTCTCCAAGCTGGTGAGCCTTCAAAGCCGTCCCCAACATGTCATTTATGCTTACAGTCCTACTAGTACCGACAAGAGACGCCACTGGCGGAGTGTGTGGGACGTCGATCCACGTCATCCCTCCCGATGGGGCGAATGTGTCCAACATGATGCCAGCAAACGGCACGCTAGACGATGCGTTTACAAGTTTGATGAATTTTTTGCCGCCCAACTTCAATGACTTTTCCAATACCGGCGCAACATTTGCAGTTTCAGAGTTGATGGATGATTTTGCTACCAGCGACCTCTTCTGGTAGCCCGTGTACATTGCTACTGGCACGTTGTCAGGCAGAATTCTACACATGCCTGTACGAAGGCATCTTGGTCCGCCACATACTGAACACCACGTGTAGACTTCGACTTCTTCCATCGTTAGGCATACCAACTTCAATGAAAACCCATTTGACACACTGATGAATTACTGGTCTCCTGTTCCGCTTGAATCATCAAGACCGGAATAGGAAGTCGGGAGACGGGAGACAGGGGTCGCGTCCAAGGTCATTCCGTGTCAGTCACGTCAGTGCAACCCAGGCAGTCCATTCATTAGATGAACTTGACCACGAGCAACAAACGAGGCCTTGCAAGAACGTGTAACGGTCACATCGCCAAATTAAACTACGGAGCACTACTCTAGTCCTCGGCTGCGACGGCCACATTTCGCCTGAACTGCTCTTGCATGATGTCCTCGGCATCATAGCCGTATGCCCAACATTGGGTCAGAGGATCAGACCACTGGTTTGGGCTGCTTGAAAACTTCCTCCCTTCAACCTCCGGCCTCATCGCCGCGTCACGAGCTTGCTGCTGTGGGCCATCCTTGAAATGCCACAGGAAGGCGTTGACCATACTGGCCTCCTGCATCATCGATGTCCGTCTCTTCCGCTCCTCTTCAAACACACTGAGCGCGACCCCGATCTGGTCCACGTTCGTGATGCTGCTCAGTGCCACAGCCAACGCGGCGCCATCCTCCACGGCCATGGCCGCACCTTGGGACATGTAAGGCAGCATGGCATGCGCCGCATCGCCTAGAATGACGAGCCGAGATGACTCGGACACCCAGTTTTCCAGCGGGTCGCCTGCCATCAAGGGCCATTTGATCGTTTGATCAACCAGCTCGATGATCTTGGTGAGTCTTTGAAAACCACGTCAGCCTTGTTTTCTGACGGTTACATGGAAACGAAGTCGAGGATTGGGCACTTACTGGCTGTCCCAGCCTTGAAATTCCGCTCTCATGTCGTGAAGAATCTCCCCCTGGGTTTTCTGGGCCCATATCGAAGGGTCCCGATGGTCTCTGTGTGAAAGGACCATGTTGAACGACTCTCCTGCGGCAATCGTATAGGTCATTACATGACGGTCTTCGCCGATCCTGGTGTTTTCATTAGTCAGTATGAACTATCACAGGTTTGAGGATGAGGGTCCAAGCATACCACACATGGAGACCTGGCTTCTCCAGGAGCCATGAGATTTCGGGGATGCGCCTCATCTTGTTCACATCCACAGTTGCCCTGTACACTGCAAAGCCAGTGTACTTGGGTCCATGACCGTGGCCGGAAGGGACGAGACATCTAGCCACAGACTTGACTCCTGTTTAGAATCCACAAGTCAGCACCAGGCAACGAGACTCAGTACTTCATACTGCGCGTCTCTGGACTTACCATCCGCGGCAACAATAAGGTCAGCCTTGAACGTATCCCCGGATGCCAAAGAAGCACTGGGCATATCGGGGTCGTAGTGAACGATTTTGCTGTCCAGCCGAACTGTGACGCCTAGCTCTACTGCCCGCTCGTACAAGGCCGAGTGCAGATGAGCGCGGTGCGCAACGTAGTACGGAGCGCCACATAGGTCGATGAAAGACTCTGAAAGGTCGGTGAAACCGATGCGCTCGCCGTTCTCCCATCTGCGGAAGGAAATGCCGTCCGGCCGGACGGCTTGGTCGGACATGACGTCCATAACTCCCCATCTGCGCAGGAGTTTGCTGGAGTTGGGGGGGATCTGGATCCCGGCCCCGACCTACCCAACTTCGTTAGCATTGAACCAAGTGCTTGCGGCGACATGATATATCTCCGGGGTTGGTCTGGCTCACCTCTGCAAGCTGTGCAACTTGTTCTAGGACAGTAACACGATGGCCCTTCCTGGCGAGCGCCACGGCCGTCGCAAGTCCTCCTAGACCGGCTCCAACAATGAGGACGTCGAGGAGAATGATCGCATGCTCGCCCGTCTTGGAGTCTGTGTTGTGTTCGGTTTCTTTCAGCGCCTTCAGGAATTTTAGGCAATTGGATGGGTAGGGTGTAGAGGGTATCATCTGGTGGCTTCTGCTGTTGACAGGGCCATGACTCGACCCGCCGTTCCCCTGCGCAAATGCCACAGAGTCGTGCGCGAACGACTTCAAAGACGTGACCTTGGGGGCCACGGGAAGCACTTCAGTTGCAGAGGGCATTTTGATAGGTGATTTCAATCCAGTTTGATGTTAGCGGACATACGATGGCTGTGTTACAAACTGAGAGCTGATGGCTTAACCTCGCCTTTTGCTGATGATCGGGCTCGGCCCAATTGCTTTCATATGAGGAAATCGCCGCCGCGGGTAACCACTCACAGCGCTAACAAACACTTCTGATGAGCGCCCTTCAGTGGTGTTCAGACAGCTCCTTAACTCCCCGAGTGGTCTTTCTCCCTTTCCTTGGCCCGCATGATCGTTCTATATTTCCCCGGGTCCTGGATCAATCTGGCGTTTGCTCTAAACACCGACCCGACGATTCGGCAGCACCTCACGGCACTTGACGGGGACTTACTCTTAACCCCGGCGGTCTTAGCGAACGCCGGGCAGCTCATTCACTGGTGTGTTTGTGCATCGGATAGAAATCATCGAATACATCAGGGACAATGATATGTGCTTGCGAATTTCCAGTTTGGTAGTAATGTCAATCCTATTTTTCAAACGATATCAACTTTTCAACCATCGTAATGTCGGTGCCCTGGGAAAGACTGATCCGCTTCGTCGCCGATGACGGCAGAATCCTTCGAGGCGAGCCGATCTTGCCACATGACGGTTTCGATCTTGGCGATACAACTGAAGGAACAAAGCTCCGGGCAAAGGTGATAGTTGGCTCAGATATTTACGACACATCAGGAAATCTTCAAGTCACAGACGAGATTGCGTTGGTGAAAACGCTCCTTGGACCTTTAGCACCGGAAGATGTCCCCATCTTGAGATGTGTCGGCTTGAACTATGCCACGCACAGTTAGTACACTTCACCATGTAGCCTTGGAGTCTTTCGTGCTTACTAACGGCCTAACCTCTAGTCAGGGAAGCTGGGCGTAAGCCGCCACCTTTTCCCTTCATCTTCTTCAAGCCGAACACAACGGTTTTGGATCACGGCGCCGACGTCATCGTTCCCAAGATCTGTCAGAACGACCAAGCAGACTACGAGGGTGAGCTCTGTATAATCATCGGAAAAGACGCCAAGGACGTGTCTGTGTTTGATGCGCCCGACTACATCGCCGCATACACCTGTGGCAACGATATCTCATCACGGAAACTTCAGCGTGACCCTGCCTTCGCAGGAAACGTACCTCAGTGGGGATTCTCCAAGGGTTTCGATACCTACGCGCCCTTGGGACCCTGCTTGGTTCGGCCTGATCTCATTGGAGACCCAAAGTCGCTCCTTCTAAGAACGACAGTTGATGGGGAGGAGAGACAGAAGGAGCTGGTTTCAGACCTCTTGTTCGACTGTTTCTATCTCATATCCTATTTATCCTTTGGGACGACGTTGCAGAAAGGCTCCGTCATTATGACCGGAACACCTGGAGGTAAGACAACCACAAGATACACGCATACATTTTGGGCTCGGACGATTCTAGGATTCTAACTCTTGATAGGCGTTGGGGCAGGTTTGAACCCGCCAAAGTGGCTGGTTCCAGGTACTCAGATGGAGGTCGGCATCACCAACATAGGAACTTTGAGGAACGGCGTGAAGTTTGCGTAGATCACTGGAAGCAAAGACATTAAGACTTGCATGACTACCACCTGTAGATTCTCGGTCATGGTCTTCTAGATGATATTCCCAGCTATTCTATACAAAGTTGCAGTTGCAATCATTCATGTCTTCCTCCAATAGATTGACGATGGTCCCAAAAACATCCTGCCTGAATCCGTCGCCCTCGACATTCCTGCCTTGGAAGTGAAGCTCGCCCTTGAGAAATCTTCGTACTGCTTCCTCGTACCTCTCACTACCCTCCATCTTAACCTCACAGCTATCCAACAGGCGGACGGCTTGTCGGTAATTCGCATGCGGTATTGCTGACTCCTCGGGTTTGGACCTCGACGACTGTCCATGGTTTGTCTAAGTGTAATTTCGACAACAAGAATTCCGAGCGCAATCAATGTTTTGTTTCGTACGTTTGCACAGCTGCTTCTTCTTGTAGCAGCGGATCGTCGGGCAGTTCCTTCAAGACAAAGACGTCTTCGAATAAATTCTGGCCTGGACGCTGAATGAAGAAGACGTCACTGTGACCCAGTGTCTTTGGCATCCAGGTCGTAATGTGAAGCTTTGAAACGCTCGATGATACCACCCAGGCCAAGCGCAAGGTGTCAGCGTACGTGAGAACTGGAAGTTCTTTTCCGGTACTTTCGAGAACGTCAGTCAGGGGAACCAGTTTCCAATTATGATCCGAAGCGTCCTGTGTGCAATCAGACACTGAGTATAGACCATATTTTCTGAGTGAGACCGAATCCGTGATGCAGCCATAACATGCCTCAAACTTCGTCTTAGCAGACCTGTGAACGACCTTATAAAGATCATCAATGTTGCCTTGCAGGCTGACCGCGAGATCCGGGGTGAGCTTCTGACTCTTGCCGAGTGCCTCGGGGGTATTCGGAGTCATTTCAAACAAATTTCAAGCCTTTCTTGGCAGTGCGTAAATCCAAAGTCGTCGGTATCACCGTCTCAGGCTTGACAACAGGCCGTAGAAGGATTTCTTCCCAGTGTTTCGCTGCTTCGTCTTGGTTGGAGTGTGACGATATCGCGAATTGCAGTGAAAGCTTTTCAAGAATATCGTCATCGGTGTCCTGGGGAATGCATGTGACTTCGGTCAACGAAGGGGCCAGCTGTAGGCTTACGTCGTGCGGCCCTTGACACTTGAACGCGCAGCTCAAAGCTTGTTATGGGGCCATGGGCTTCGTGACAGCTCTCGAACCATTGCCGACAGTCTACCTTGCGATACGTGTCGTCTCACAGGCGCCAACTTGACATTTCCTGACACTAATGTTTCTAAGCTCGTGACTCCACCGCGAATTTGTGTTAGGAGATCCTCGTATTCGGTTCTTTGTAAGAAGAAGGATGCTTTCCTCCGTTCCTTCTTCAACATTATTTTAAGTGCCGACTCATCAGCCCATTGGACCTGGGAGGAGTCAGTAAGTCTGTCTGTTCACGCGATAGACTGGGGCTTGCCTTTCCGTTATGGTCTAGCTTGAGCTTGCTCTGAATCTGATCCATGGCAAGCTTGATATCGACAATGACACTTTCGAACAACTCTGGTGAACGCCAGAGTCGAAGACGTAGTACATCGTGAAATTCATCTTTCTTCCAGTCCGGGCCAAAAGGATCCTTGATCATGTTCTCAATCCGCGAATGGGGTAAAGCGCCGACAAGAAGGTTTTGGAGAAGGGTTTGAAGCTCAAGATGCTCGACACCGAGCTTGATCCCTAGGTTCCTCAGCTCTCTCTCATAGGAGCGCCATCTCCGCATATTGCTGATGCCGTCAGGGTACACTTTTAGTGCTGATACGATGACAGGAATTGACCCCAAAGCCAGCCCAGCAACCTCGAAGCCAGACATTGCGTTTGCTCTTCGAACGTTTCGAGATCGACAACAGGCGGCATTCCTATAACAACGGTGCTTCTGGGTCCTGAATTCGGGCTGCTAGAGTCAAGATGAAGCAAAAGATGTCAGGTTTTACGTGATGTGAAAGTAGATGCGGGGTTTCTCACTCCAAGAAGGCCAACATGAGATGCAGCCGCACCACTCACCGTCGTTCATATTTATCAGCCCTCATTCATAGATATGCAGTCTTCAATCCAATTAGGTATGGTCACATAATAGAGGTCAGTCCAGTCAGAGCCGCCGGGGTGACCAACCCCGCCTTCTCGGTCTCCGTCGATAATCTTACTGTCACAATTAACACTTAAGCCTCCTAATCGAAGACTAGATTCTCCCTCTAAAACATATCTCTCACCATCAAAGAACACGTCTATAACTACCTAGACGCCTTCAAACTTCTAGCAGGTGTTCCCGTCCAAGAACCTTTAGGTAGAACTACAGAAAGCCTACCTTAGCTAACTAAAGAGTGCTCCAGGAAGCTGGAAAAAGCGCAGTCCGGGTTCAAAGTGTGGTCAGGGATTATTGGAGCCCATCGATCAGGAAAAAGTTCCCTTAAGTACCGTCTCAGAGATGCTTCCAACAATAGGGAGCAAGTCGTTGAGCTGCTCGAGGGTCTGAGAGAGTCAATAGAAGATAGTAGGTCTACCGAGCGCTTTCTTACACATCTCTTTCGCTAACACTGCTATTACTGAGCCGACTCGGCTCATTGCTGAGGGTAAAAGGGTTCCTTGGGACAAGGAGCAAGGTTCCCACGATAGCAGCACCGAGTCTGACGGCAGCGACAACGAAGGCGATTACGGGTCTCATTGTCCTCATCCCTTCGAATCAGAGTACACTCAGATTCTATCCGACGTTCTCGAAATCATCAACTGCCTGTTTCGACTTTCAATCACAATCAAAAATCTGTCTTCTCACGATAGGTTCATGAATTCTGCTGCAACAGATGCCTCTCAGGCTCTCATTTCGAGAAATTTGATACCCAGCACGTGAGAATGAAGTTTCCACTAGCGAGTGAGAGCATAATCAAAAGACTCGGAAAGGCCCTCTCACGGCGTCGTCAGTATTTCAAGTATCGAGAACGCCATTACGAAAGGCTTGCTCACGGGCTTGACGAAGACAAGGTTGACGGTCAAAGCACGGTGGCCTCATCTCTCCCATAACATTTGAATCAATCGTCAACGACCGCCGCTGTTCAAGTAATAGACGAAGATCACGAGTCAATTTCTGGGATCTCTCAAACCTCATTTGCTACATCCGCAGCAGACTCGGATAGGAGGCGGATTCCTGATTTGCCCAAGGAAGCCCAGGAAGGTCCATTTTCATGTAAATTCTGCCACATGGTGGTTTCTGTTGGCAGTCGTCACTCATGGAATAACGTTGCCTGTTTTCTCTTTCTTTGATGTATCTGCCTCGGCGTTCTTTTCTATAGTACAAGGCTAATGAGATATTGCGAAGAAAACCTATCTATTGGGATCTTCGGCCCTACACCTGCTTGTGGGAAGACAGTAGCAACCCCCATGAAGAATACCAACGTCGTCATCACTGGATCGAGCACGTTCTTCAAAATCACTGGCAGGTGTGGAAATGCGTATTCGAATGTGATCAAGAATTTGAATCGACGAAGTCCATGGATGCGCACATAAAGAAAGGACATCCGGAAGCATGGCCCTCCGCAAGCATGGAGACGATTTTCCAGTCAGGTGGACAGCCTCGCCCCCAAAGCTCGTCGGTCGCTTGCCCCTTGTGCACATCTTCCTTGCGTTCAATCAAAGAATACGGGCGGCATGTTGCCAGGCACCTGGAAGAAACCTTTCTCTTTGCGCTCCCAAAAGTTGCTGAGTATGAAGCCATTGCAGATAAGTCCGAAGCCGAAGGTGTCTTCTCATAGACGGAAGATAAATCAGCCTCAAATGCCTCGACATACGCTGCTTCATTATCGAGTGGATTGGATGTATCAAGTGTCCAAGAAAACCAGTCACACCCGACAGGGCACCCCGAGGAACCGCCTGCTCACGATACGGGTAATCTGCCTGACAAGAAAAAACATCAGTCCAGCCGCTCAATGTCGCCAGAGATCGAAGAAATCAACAAGTTAAAGCTCAATTCGGATGATCATGGGCAAGCACCACACTATCGGCCCCAAGCAGATTGGGAGACGGAGAGCAAGGCTGGTTTACCTAAACATGTTGAGGATAATATGAAGTTCAGAGCTGAAGTCGACGATAGGATAAAGCTGGAGGCAGAGGCTGTTTTAAGCCAGCTGCACAGAGAGATTGACGATGCGATAAGGGCCAGGGACACGAAGACGATGTTCTTGAAAGAAGAGCGCAAGCAACAGATGTCACAGCAAAGACATCATGAATCACGAGGACACGCAGAATACATGCTTGATGTGGGCTTCTAGGAGAAAGATGGTCGTTCCGTATAAACCATTAATCGTCTAGTGAACCTCGGCATGACAGATGTAAATTCAGATTATTCTCTGTTGATGGTGAATATTTTTCCAAACCGTGCCTATGATCGGAACAAGTGACGCATCTCTAATTAAGGCTCGGCTCATATTTTTTTTTGGCGGTATTTTCACCAACATGAGTAGCCCCGGAGCGATTTGTTCCATTGAACTTCTTTTCGCTGTCTGGCGCAACGCCTTTCACACAAGTGATGTAAACAAGCCGGCAGTCAAGGCCCCGAGATCAGTCAATCATACCCTCCGCCTTAATAAGCTTAAGGCGTTATGAACAATAGTACGACATCAGATGAAACATCACCCAGGTGTTCAGGTCAGTGTTTCATCTCGTTTCATGTCCATCGCCATCCACGGCAGTAGATAATGACGAGAAATGAAATGAGAATATCTGCTGAGGCGCGTTGATTTCACCTTGCATCTCGAGATACAGTTGAATCTTGCCGTCTGAGCCGGCGAAAGCGGATAGTACGGGAGCTTGACGGGAACTGCGTTCGAGAAAGTGTGCGGCATTCGGCTCAATACCCTGAATCATGTTGACGGTGAGTACTTGCTAAAAAATGTGAGCACAGCCTAGCGACCATTTCTGACGATATCTGGATGAGCAGGCGGTTATACTCAGTTGCTCGGCCGTTGCGAGCGCGTGCGGGCTTGCAGGGCGTCATCTATCGAGCCCACGAGATCCAGCATCAACGGTTCTGTAAGTTTCCACGCCTAGTCGCGATGTACACGTCCTGACATTCTCCCAGCGAAAGCCGAGCCAGAACTGGAGATCCGTTGCAATCGCTCCGGATTCTCAATCCGTATCCAGGCATCTTTGCGTATTACGATGGGCGTACCGGGGAGCGATTCCACTCGGACCAGCCGAACTGGCTCGACGACGGAGCATTCACCCTGGGAGTATCGACATATTCCATCATCGACGGGAACGAGGCCATCATCTTCGACGCGCACATCACGCCCGACCACGCCGGGGCTGTGATGCGCCACGTTCAAAGCCAGGGCGTGACCAAGATGTCCGTCGTCATCAGCCACTTCCACAACGACCACATCGCGGGGACCGAGGTATTCGCCAAGGGAGGCGCCACGATCGTCGGCAACGACCGGACCGCGCGGACCGTCGACCGGAACTCCCAGCGTCTGGCCGCCGACGACCCGCCCATCACCGCCGTTGCGCCGACGGACCTGTACACGGGTACGCGTGAGATGAAGGTCGGCAACCTCGCCGTCGAGCTCCACAACTTCCAGGTCCACACGCCGGACGGCACGGTGCTGTACATACCCTCGAAGCAGCTACTCTTCGCCGGAGACACGCTCGAGGACACGGCGACCTTCATCGCCCAGCCTAGAGATCTGGCAATCCACCAGAAGGAGCTCCAGCGGATGGCGGGTTTTCAGATATCAAAGATCCTGCCGGCTCATGGAGAGCCCAATAGGATTGCGGCCGGGGGTTACAACAACACCTTCATCAACGCGACGCTCCGGTACATTGCCGCCATGACGGAGGACGTTCCCCAACCCGCGGCGTGGACCATGCCTTTGTCTCAGGTCGTCGCCGACGACGTTGCCAAGGGAGATCTCATCTACTTTGCGCAGTACGAGGAAGTACACAAGAGCAACGCGCAATCCATCCAGGAATCACGTGGGACCGGCCGGTGAGGTTGTGGTCATGGATACGCTGGCTCGAGAAGGGATTTGATACCAGACTGGGACGTATTGAAAGTTGGGATGTAAAGTTGGGATGTTCAATAATTGGAGGCGTCTCGTGTATTGCGCGAGAGGGAACTGGGCTCAGACGAACTTGTTCTGAGGCGGCTTTCACAACAGCACACAAGAGAGTTGGCAACATCTTTTCTCGTATCGAGCTGGTGATAACTGGTTGCTTCGATGACACACATTGCGGTGTTACGCGGCATTGTTAGACCGAAACTTGTCCACGCGTGAACAAGACCTGGATTCCTATTTCTTGGCCTCATTAACTCGGTGTCGTCCACGATGAATAGCCGCGTTGGTGAATCTGCCTTGTTGCACATCATGGGTGCCATAGTTTCCTACGTACCTGACCGGGAGATACAAACGCATCCATCCGGTCAAGGGCTTGGGAGGCCTTCGCCCACACCGCGACTAAGCCATAGAATAGAGAGGTTTTCACGAAACGAGAACTCAGCGAGTTGTGAAGCTATTTGAACGACCTGGTTCATGGGGATTACCCGAGGCATATGTGTATGGATTTGTTCAACCTCCTTCGACATGGGTTCCTGGTGAGAACACAGTTCCTCAGCAGCGTCACCAAAAAAACAGTCCCAACCCCAAACTTGTTTCCTGAACACCATCATCAACACGGGAAGTTTCTATCGTCGTAGCCGGTCCCATCGCCACTTTTCGCGGTGGCGTTGTCGAGGGGAGTTAGGGCTTCAGACTAAGGGCAGAGCGATACCGAGCGTGCGCCCAACAAAGGCGAAGACTCCCGCCGTCATGTGCCACGGCGTCAGAGCTCCAGAGAAGGCGTCTCAGCTTCCTCACGTTCCCCAGTTGACGGGGCCCTTCTAGTATGAAACTCTAATCGTTCGGGGGACGTGCGAAACTTGCGAGTGTTTAGTTCCCGGCGGGCTACACTGACGTCGGCTGTGTTTCTGTACTATGTATGCGAGAGGAGAGAAGAGGGGGATCAAACGTAGAGCGAAAGCAACATTTCCCACCAACAAAGCATCATCCAACATACCTTCCCAAAGACGGTAATACAGCCGCGCGAGAAGCCCAGACCCGTGAGTCCAACGTTTTTCTGCCGTACTTTGCTATCCAAGTCATGCTCACGGGCCCGGCGGGATCACAGCTTAAAAGATAAGTAATCAACGAAGGTTTCCCTTCCACGTCTCTACGGAACGAACAAGCTTCGCCGAGGTGTCAAAAACCGAGAGCGAGGTCCCCGAGGTTCGCACCTCTCCGGCAGGCAAACACCTCACTTGTTCCGCACCATGTCACCATCAGCCAACCACCACGCGCCCGAGGCGTCCGAGGTTCCCGAGATGAACCTCTACAAGCTCGGCCGTGTGCACCGCGCGCTGGAGGGGCTCAAGGAGAAGCCCGCGTGGACCGCGGAGGACACCAGGGGCTTTGACTGCATGCACTACCTGGGCGACGAGGCCATCGAGAACGCCGCCAGGGAGCTGGGCCTGCGGCCGGGGGATCGGGTCCTCGACATCGGCTCCGGGTTCGGGGGAACGGGCAGGTACCTCCACCGGCACTACGGGGTCGCGACGACGGGCGTCGAGCTGCAAGGGGACATCCACGAGATCGCGAGCGTTATCAACGATAGATCTGGTGCGGGGTCCGGTGCGGTCTCGGTCAACGGGGACTTCCTGGAGCTCTCGCCGGAACTGATGGGCGCGCCGGTTGACCACATTGTCTCGTTCCTCTGCATTCTGCACGTCGCAGAGAAGCAAAGGGAGGCGCTCTTCGGAAAAGCGAGCGATTTGCTGAGGCCGGGAGGCAGGGTGTACATCGAGGACTTCTTCGCGCGGACGACGATGGACGAGGGCACGCTGAGCACGCTGCGGGAATCGGTTTCCTGCCCGGGCCTGCCCGACGAGCGAGGGTACGTCGAGCAGCTCGAGAGAGCCGGGTTCGAGGTGCTGAGCTGGGTCGACGTGTCGGCGTCCTGGGCAGAGTTCGTGCACCAGCGCGCCGTCAAGTTCAGGCGGGACTTTGCCGCAGATGCCGAGCTCACCAGCTTCTACGACGCCGTAGACGAGGTGTTCAGCAGCGGCCAGGTTGGCGGGGTTAGGATTGCGTGCCGGAAGAAGTGAGGCATTGACGTTGTTCCGGGGTCCGGGCCGCGGAACATCTAGGTTAGACTACCGGCTGCTGCGCCCGAACAGGACTGCCGGATGAGGAAAAGTCAGCGCAATCGTTCGCGGTTAATGGAGGGGGCAAGGGCGGTGGGATGTTAAGCTGAAGCGAGTGCCTCGGAGCTCGGGAAAAGGTGAGCTCAGGGTCCGAGTCGGTGTTCGGGACCTATCGCCCATGCGATCTGCGGACTATGGGACCAACTATGTAAGGAGTGGGGGATCAAGGGGAAAAGAGTAAGAGGAAGAATATAGCAGGCCGATGCGCCGCCGGAACACTCTCGAGGGGGATGGCCTGCGAGATCATCGCCATGCCTGAAAATTATACGAGACCATGAAGAGGGCCGTAGTCACGCCGTAGGGCGTGCGCTCGATCGCGGCCGAGGCCACGGATAACTCTAACCCTGCTCCGAAGTCCAAACCCTCCCAATGTTCCATTTGGTGATTTTGGATCATCAAGTAGGGCGCACGCGCCTTACCGCCAGACGAAATTCTAATTTGCAGTCGTTACAACCATCCCGCCGGCAGACACGGGGGTAGGATGGCGAAGCATAAGATGGGATGATGTGCCAGTATGCGAGCGGTCGGGGACATACCTCACTTGGTTGGCCCATCAAGGACCTGAGAGTGTAAGATAGACGACTCCAATACTGGGAGGCAACGTAGAGACCAACCAGAGGCCGAGGCACTCGAGGCGCAATCCCTAACCTAAGTCCCCGAGGCCCTGGAGCTATCCATACGCAGAGTTTCTAAGAGGGGGGGGGGGGGGGGGGGGGGGGGGGGGGGGGGGGGGGGGACCTGATATCGGCTGCACGAATCAGGTAAGTTTCCGCTTGTGGAAGAATTGCCCTAGTTCAGAGACTCACACACAGGAGGTCTTTACGGCTACGTTTATGCTTTCATCTGAAGGCCGACGCAGACGCGCTGGCGGCATCTTATTTTTGTAACGGATAATCGGAGAATCACAGAATGGCAACGCGATGCGCCAAAAAGGACGTCTCCTTTTCCCGACGACAACACCGACGTCGACGTCGTCGATAACCACAAACCCCCCGTCCGATAACGAGGCTGAGTCGTTTAAACATGTTTCTCGGGTGTCGGCAACGGTCCGACGAGGAGGGGTTCGCGCGCGTGAGTGAGGTGGAGAGCCCATGTCGATATTTGTCGACCACGATGAGATTTCGTTTCGTTGCATGCCACGCAACGGTGTGCGCGCGTACAGAGTTCCCATAACCGGGCAATTTTGGGAGGATGAATGGCATTGTCTGACTCGGTTCGTAGCCTGGACGATGATTTGATGATTCCGTTGTTGATGAATCATGAAAAGCAGGCGTTGCTCCCTCCCCAGTCTCGTCGGATAGACCCTTGGCCATTTCTCTTGGATTCGCACTTTGGCCGGAGGGAACGCCGGGAAATGTGACCGGGGTGTAGAAGGGATTAGTGATCTGCACAGCCATACGCTACCCCTACTCTAACGTGTAGTACTTTGCGTACCTAGTGGATGGTGTATTATGTACGAGAGAGCAGGGGTGCGAGAAATGGAAAAGATTCCAGGTTCGGTGTTTGGATATGAGCGGAGTCCTCCGTAGCGTCAGCAGACAAGTCTCGCGTGCCATGGTAGTATCAACACTGGTGGGTCATGCGTGTAAATTCCGGACCGGTAATCGGGATTTGGCACCGAGCCTGGCGTGGTGGCATACCGTTTCTAGACAGCAATTAAGTCTCCGACAAGAGTAATAGTAAAACCGTTCCCTCAGAGTTGTGGCGGCGGAGAATGCATGATTAGCCGCCCGCAAGCTTCGTCAATGTTACAACTCTACAGCCGCCACAGGATGTATGCGTGCGGCGGTGATCCTGGCCAATTGACGACCAACGTTGGTTGTTTACCATAACAGGCCAGCATGCAGATCTAGGTTGTGAGATGGACAATTGAGTCACAAAAAAGGTGGTGAGCAAATGTTGACGCGATGGTGAATCATAATCATACGCCAAGCACCGATAGAAGTCGATAGTGCAGAGTACGCGGCGTAAATTAGTCTCGATAGCGCGATAGTATGCGTCTTGTAAGCTGTAACAAGTGACGAATAGTCGTCGTTGGTATCCCTAGGTTGGTGCATGTTGGAATTCGCTATTGATGGCTGGTATCCGTACTGCCTGTGGTTGATCCACATGAGCTCTCGTAGATGGTCACAGTTGTGGCGCGTTCATTCATCAGTCATCACATGCGTGGCCGACGGGGATTGGGCGGAAAAGGGAACAGTGCTCGCAAGACTCGGCCTGCATGGCGTTGCAAGTTGGGAATCATGCAAAGTGTAGGAAAGGAGGATTGCCATTGGACGAGGGGTTCGATAACAAAGGAAACAGGGCGATGCTGATACGCATAAGATGTGTTGTGTTGTTTGGTGGAAGTGTTGCTGTTGGTGGTGGGTGTTGGAGGTGTTGGAGGTTACTCGGGGGAGCTAAGGTGAGTGGTGAAGGAAGAGTGAATATCCGTATATGATACATCGTACCTCGAGTACATGCTCTACGGGTACACCTGCCTTGAGTGCTTGAGGTACTAGCGTACTGAGGTGGTCGGTGTCTTGGTCCGCCCGGGGAGGCTCGGCAAGGACATGTTCGCCTATGCGAAGAGGTCGTTGGTGCGTACAACCTCCACTGTCCAACTAGCGTGATTGGCGTAGCGTAGGCGTAATACGTACTGACAGTAGTAAGCGTGGGTGACATTGGACGAGGACCAGTTACAGATTTTTTTTGGGTGCTCGGTTTCGGAATGAACAAGTCACAACGCTTAGCTGTGATTGCCGTATTGTGGGATGCCGATATTGCAGGGTGGAGAAGCCCGGACAATCGGTTAAAAGTTCGGCTGGACGGGGTGGAAGGTCAAAGGTGGGCGCTGCTAGGCCCCAAGGAGTAACTGTACCCTCCGCCTACACCCCTGTGCATGGTGGACTGTAGGTGTGTCCTTTAGCCTCTAGGCTGTGTGTCAGTGGTTATTGGCTACCTAGGTAGGTACTGGCCACTGGTCGTCGCTGCCGTCCGGCGACCCGGCAGGTCCGGCCGGCGGCCTAATTCTTTTGCTCCGGAGCGCTCCTCCCCAAACCGGGCCAAAAGGGCAACCGAGCCTTGGAAGTCACCCCGGAGACGCGTATAAGATCGGTACGGTGTACCTTCCCTCGTTATTCTGGATACCAATCCAAGGCTTGGATGGCGTCATTTCCCGATTCCCCGAGGACCTCGCTCGGCCGGCCCTTCCTAACGCTGCTGGATGAGGAATGCGAGTAAATGCGAATGTGTCGCCTTGGCCTGGAGTGTGTTTGATTGTAGTAGCACGATCGCGGGTTACAGATGTTGGTTGGGAGTCGGCACGGGAAAACGGGAAAATCGGACAGGACCGTAGTAACAGAAGAAGAAGAAGAAAAGTCAAATCAGGAGCCAAATTGTAAGGTGCTGGGGGAGAGGAGAAAGAAAGAAGGAAATCCGATGCCTGATGATCTGCGAGATTCTATTAAGCCGACGGCGGTCGCGTGCAACAGCAACATCGGCTTCCGTGGGATGCCGTCGCACGAGTAATGGAGAACGCGTAGGAGGCGCCGTGATAATATGGATCCGACTCATCGGACTTACCGTCCGCGGTGTGGGTTAGAGTTGGGCGCGGGCGGGTTTGGTTTCTGCATTTGCATTTGCATTTCCATCTCTCTCGGTCCCCCTCATCCCTCGTCACCCCCTCCCTCTCTGATGCCGTTTTTATCCCCTTCCGACGTGGCGATTGGCATCCCGCCGGGAGGGATGCGGTCTATTCCGGGTCGGGGTCAGTGTCATGACGGGCTTGCGAACCGGTATAGAGTTTCGACATGTTTGGACCAGCCGAAGCAGAAGGAAAGAATGGCCAGGACATCAGACCGACGGGACGGGCTCGATCACCCGAGCCTTGGCTCCCAAGATGGAGAGCTGTGCCGCCGGTGACCGCAAGAGATTGGGCGCGTGAGTTGTGCGTGAGTTTTTTGCTGGTTCTGGAACCAGCGGAGCAACGGAGATGCGATGCCACTGGATGGATCACTGGATAGGGGATGGCTTGCATGGTGTTTTCTTATTCCGGAATGTTATTATTATTAGGGAGTCATAAGGCGCACTCTGTACCGTGTACGGCGTACAGATACTCTGTCCTCAAGCGTAGTAAGCAGCGTTTGCTTCCGTTGCGGGCTGCTGGTTGGCTGGCTGGCCGCCTGGGCATTGTGCGTTTGCGTCGTCTCTGTTCTACATACGTACACTACCGTGTAATTCATTCCTTGTATCGGTCTGTACGGTGTCAAGTGTCCTGTGTAATCTCGTCCGTATCTTCCCCCCATCGCATCGGAATTGTGTGCGACGCCAAGGGGACTTTGTATCAGTTACTCCGCGCCCCGGGTTGTGCTCCAGTTGTTTCTCGGTGGACGGCGCCCTTAACGGGGCAAAAGCGAGCAAGAGGCGCCGGGGGCAGATTCCAGCAAGAGTCTAATTGGACAGGCAGGGGAAGGGGAGGAGGGCTCGACCTCTTGTCTTGTCTCTCGTGTGAGTACACCACCACCTACACTTATGGTAAGGGGAGGGAGGGTTCTTATTAGACGTGGTGTAGTCCATGGGAATAACCCGGCGGGAGCAGAGTGCGAGGCGCGGTGGACAAGTCCGTGTGCAACCAACCACGTCCCTGCTCGACCGTGGTGTGAAAACGAACGCGAGGCGTCCGTACCCGTCGAGAGGAGCGCGTGTGTACTCTGGTGTCATGTATGGGGTGGGATCCTGAATCGAAACTGCAGGGTTGACTAGGTTGCTATGTGTCGGAATCGTAGTCCGCGCCGTGGAATAGCGACGGATAGCACGCGGCATCTGTGATGTCAATCTGCGACATGGGCGGGTTTGAGTGGGCTTGCATAGTGCATGTATTCTGCCTGGTATACTTCATCCCTATTAACTTACTTTACCTTTGGAGGAGCGTCTAGAGCGAGCCGGAAAGGGAGAGTGGAAGAGGGATACGCGGAAGGCGAGAGAGAGTTGAGAGTCCGAACAGGGTTCTGGTGCTCCGTACAAGGCGGCATGAAATGAATGCGAGCAACAATACTCGCAAGGAGGACACGGGGACCGCATTTTGCAGTTTGTCGGTAAAGATCAAGATGCCGATCTGCCCCAGGGAACCACGCCATTCCATGTCAGCGGGCTACGGAACAAGTCCATGGGCCATGGCGCAGCGCTACGAAGCTACTTGAAGTTGCACTAATGACAGACTAGCCGCTGTGTTACCCAGGGTGCCAGGTACTTACCTAGGTAGGTGCGGTAGACATGGCCTGTAGCCTGTAGGTACTATGATCTACAATAGCATCAATGTAGGGCGCGGGTGTGCGTACGAGCGTGTGCCGTGTGTGAGTGTGTGGGCGTGAGTTTGTTGTATTTTAATGTATTAGTGTTCCCCTTGGGCTGGGCGCTACCAGAGAGAGAACTGAGAGTTGCCATTTCTTGACAAAAGGGGGGATAATGTGTACCTACCTCTCACCTGCCGTAGCAGTCCCGGCAGGGGGCGGGGCCCTGAACTTGGAAAGGCACAGACACGGGGCACTCGGGCGAAAATTGCCAGAATCGCAGACAATGGCAAATGGCAGAATCTCAAGTGGCCAATCAACGGGCTAACATGGCGCTGTATGACACGACTTTACGGTATACCCGTACCCGGTGTAGTGCCGTGCCCCAGTGCCCCTACCGCGCCCAGGACCTGTAAAGCTACTGGATGGAAGTACCCGGCCTCGACGGAGATACATGCCGCACCATGTCACTTCCTATCCACTGTGGGCACGTCCCCCCAGTGTAGGGTCTGCCCAGCCGACGGGCGAGGTGGGCGGCGGCTTCTCGGGTCGAATACGACGAGACCGCACTTATGGTTGTTCCAGGCCAGGTTCCAGCGTTGATATGACCAGTGTTGTCAGACATGTCAGGCAGATAGGCCATGCTGGTCGGTACGTAGAATGTCTGAGAAGGGCCAAAGGAGGTATCCGTATCCGTACCTGTTGGTGCTGACGAGAGAGAGAAGCACGCTCTGTGCAGAACATGTGTGATACACTAATAATAATATGCCTAGGTAAGTTGGCGAACGTTTTGACGGATTACTCCTTCTGCTGATGGCGAGCCGCCTTGGCCCAGGTCCCGGGACACCCAAGGTCCGACCCCTGATGGCTGTTCGGGTTCCATTCTGATCGATACTCACCCTGGGCGGCGGGTCCCCTTAACCCGCCAGCCACGAGGCAAGTTCAGTTCTTGCCGTAGCGAATTGCTGTGCAAAAAAGATGGCGGGCGTGCCACTGCCGCGAGGCCATCTTGCCCTGTCCTGGCGGCCGCGCGATTGTGTTCCGGAGTTAAGGTAATCAAGTAATCAATCCATCGGATGCTGGGGTGGATTAGATGGATGGTGGTGTCAGCCGGCGGCATATACTTCCTTACTTGATCACTTTTCTGAGGCGAGGTACTTGGAGCATTAGGTACCACATGGTGGAGTAGGTACATCACACTGGCAGCTGCAGTGGCACGGCGGTAGGAACGCAGTGATGGGTCGCTGATAAAACTAACTAGACACCTGCGGAACTACCCATACGGTAGCTCGACCTACCACCAATTGCAATACGTACCTATCCTTGTGGTGCGGCGAGGAAGGTAAAGGAAGGGACGGTACAGATAGGCAGGTAGGCTACTTAGCTACCTACCTAGTGGCCACCAAATGAGAAAGAACACTGCACTTTCCCAACGCGTATCCATCCGTACCTATGCTTGTGTCGTACCTGCCTCTGCCTGTGCCTGCCTACTGAATAGAATTTTGTAATCTCTCTTGGTCCTTTCTTATTTTGGCTCCATTGGCGACTTCCCAGACTTCCTTCCCCTTATCCATAGTGTATTCCCTTTTCCGTTTTCCGATCCTCCCCTCTCCTCTTTTCTCACCAACTTTACATCTTCCTACCCTGTTTCCATCTTCCAGGTCTTTTTTTTTTTTTTTTTTTTACCTTGCCACGAAAGGTGTGCCATGGCCACAATCCATCCAGACCATAGGTAGTTAGTATTACCTTACTCTGGGTAACCCAACAAGATCCAAAAAAGGTACGTAGCCGGGGAGTTGATGTTCTTACTGTACCGCACCGTACCTACACCACAAACATCATCACATAGTAGTTCAGTCGATCCCTCTTCTTTCCCACCATCATCAGTCTGTTTCAACCTTTCTGTCTGGTCCTTCCGCCAGCTTGCTGCGTAGTCTTCATTCTCCCTAAGACCCAAAGTAGCCTTCTTTTTCCTTGTCTTACCTTGCTCCTGTGAGGTAACGACCGCTCATCTGTTAGGTCTACAAGGTACCTCTTCCCTCTCACCTTGTTGTTCCTCGGACTGCAGACTGCTCGTTTTCCCCGAAACAATCAATGGTCTAATCTCCCCTAATACCCCGGCCGCTTCCCTTCTTCACTTTGATGGGTCTTGGGCCTTCCTGACCACATCACCATCTTCCCCGCCTTCCCACCTCGTTTGTCGTTACCAAACGCTGCATGCTTCCCTTTGGCCCGCCCTTCTCTTCACTGCCCTCCAGCAAACAGTTGTTGTTGGCCTGGATGGACATCCACCTCTTCTCTTTGCCTCCTCCTCCATTGTGCCTGGACCCCGTTTTCTGACGAAGCATCCACTCCCAACAGTACCAGGCTGCTATCCGCATACAGCCAGACCCCTCTCGATTTTTTGCATCTTGCGAGAGAGAGAGGGAAGAGGAAGAAAAAAACTCGTTGGGCCACGCGCGGACCTTCCTCGCCGCCTCATCACCATCGCCTTCCCGCCTTCCTTTAACCTTATCTCGACAACGGCTCTACGTTTATTCTTGTCTACCAGTAGTTCGCTAGCCGTCCCCGACCTCGCCCGTCGCCACCATACAAAATCTCGTATTGGGGTCCTCCTCATCAAAGCTACTTCCACTCTACTCAAACGCCACCAAGCGGCATAGGTATAATGCTACCCTAGACCGCGCACAGCTCCAATATATCCTACACACAACGCCATCTCTTCGGACCTGCCGAGTCCTCTTCCTCGCGTGTTGGAGGAGGCAAGAGGGAAAGCAGTCTCTTGGCTTATCGCTCGAGACACTCACTGGTCGCCGTCGCCTCAGTCATCTCGGTTCTTACGGCCATCGGCGTCTGTAGCCGGCCGCGCTTGCGGGAAAGAGGACTATTCCGTAACATACTCACATCTTGGGGTTTGAGCTTCTACCAGTCATCGAACCCGACGACTGGAGATCTATGTGGTACGACCCGTCCGGCGATTGCACGACTTGCGGGTATGCTCGACGAGATTGAGTTGGTCGGTCTCATCATATCCAGCAAGCAAACCAACAGACACAAGACGACGCTGCTGAGTGAACAGTCGTTATTCATTCTGCCACATCCGCCGCGGCCACCGCCTTCACCACCATCGACATGGGCAGCCAGGCACCTAACGCAATGGCTCAAGGTCCACCGCCGAACCTGGAACAGGAGCGCGACCGCTGGTTCGCTGAACTAGCCGCTTACAAGCAGCGCTTCGAGGCCGAGAGGGAGTCTCACAAGTCCAGGTTGAGCCATGAACAGCAGTCTGCTTGTCGTGATCTCGAGGAGCAGGCACGCTTCATTGAATCCCAGCGGTTGTCACCCGTGCTTCACGACATCTTCCTGCGATACCAGGCCGAGATCAGGAAGCGCCGCCTGGATGAGTGCAAGACCACATACGATCGTGCGGTTGAGGCCATCAACGATCGCGAAAAGGAGGTGTTCCAGCAACATCACATGAAGTTCCCTCTCCCCGCCAATCTCTCGGGCCGCAAGATGACTCCTTCGAACCCGACCATCCCCGCGACGAACGGCGCGCAAATCCCCGCCGCTCACGCCCACCCCGGCCAAACGATATCCTCCTTGCCCAGACCGTCGAATTCCGTTCCGAACAACATGAGCTCGGCTTCCATGCCGTCCCAGCATGGCCAGCAGCATAACCAGCAGCATAATCAGCAGCACAGCCAGCAGCAACAGTGGTCCGGTTACGGCCAGCCAGCTTCCCGACACAGCTCACCGCACATGACCGCCAGCATGTATCAGCCCAACAGGGGCTTGAGCAAACCGGCAGAGCCCATGCCTCCTCGGACCCTTCCCTCCAATGGCCAACGGTCTCACTACTTGGGTAACGGTATGCCGAACATGTCCTCGGCTTCTCCGACCCACGGTCAGCCCAATGGAAGCCCCCACATCATGCACCACGCCGCTGATCCTAGCCGGGGTCGTGTAGCCATTCCTCATTTGTCCACTTCACAGCTGTCTAGGAAGCACGTGTATCTGGACCAAGGACCGGAGCTCGAAAGACAACGACAGGCGGCCGAGGCTGCCCTGATCATGGAACGCCAGAGGATGCAACTCAAGCGGAAGAGTGATCACCACGGTATGCACCCTTATCACGACGCCGAGTCGAAACGATCCAGGACGGACACACCGCAATCGCAGGCACCCAGGACCATCAAGTTCGAGGAAATCTACCAGAACGGCGAGGCCGAATTCAAGCACACCATCGTCAAGTTTGAAGACATCTTCTACATTCTCAAGTAAGCGAGCCTCGTTATGACAATGACATTGGCCGCGACCCCGGCTAACAACGTCTAGGTGCGACGAACACGGTGTCCACTTCAAGCAGAACGCCCTCGCGGCCGCAGCGAAACACCTCCACGGCGCCTCGCATGGTCATCTGAGGAAGGAGCATAGACTGGCGGTCCAGAAGCTTGGTTTTCACGTGGTTGACTGCACTGACGAGCTCCAAGCTCAGAACAACGCCGTCGTGGCCAAGGCATTCGAAGAAGGATACAAGCCGCTTAACCAACTCCACGGTCCCAAGTCGGGCGGCAAGCGGCATTCGGGCGGCGATGTCCCCAGAGTACTGCCGTCGCTGACTACCCAGCCCATTTTGGCGATGGCGCCAGAGTCGAAGGACGCCTCGAGCATCATCAAAGAACCTCAGGCGGGAGAGCTTTACCAGGCGAGGTGGTCAAGGAGCAACAAACTGTACGTTGTCATGGCTCTGGGCTGGACGGACCTCACGATGTGCGGGTGGGGCGAGAAGTTCTGCGACCTGGCACTCTACAAGGAGAAGTCTAGGCCGCAGTGCTTCGTCTACAACAGCGAGGGCATCGCCGGGTGGGCCGAAGGATACCGTGACGGCGAGCCCCGTGTCCTTCACAGGGAGGTGCCGGTCATGTGGTTCGAGACTAACGGGAAGAATCGTCTCGGATGGGTGAACGTCCAGCTGCTGAAACCATTCCTCCTAGACGACCCGGACCGATCGACGAACCCCGACGACACTGCGAACCAGGCCCGATTGATGTATGCGTTAAACCGCGGCTTCAGCTCGTTTGAGGCCATGATGGCGTGGAAGAAAGGGGGGCCTGGTCCCGATGTCCAGGAGCCGGTGGTAGCCGCAAAAGAAGCCGCGCAACTGCCGCCGTCTGCTGCTTCCGACTCGCAGACTTCTTCCCAAGAAGACGACGACATGTACGATTTCGGCGACAACCCGCCAAAGCTGGACGATTCGGCCGACGAGGACTACGTCGAGGGCAACGGACGCAAGCACAATGTCAACTCGGACGAGGACGAGGACATGGCCGACGACGAGCCCTCGACACCCCCTCAACCGCGGAGGCGGAACACCCAAGACGGGCGGCCCAACTCGCGGATGGGCTCCGGCGAAGCGCAGTCCAGGAGCAGTGCTGTCGCCGGCACGCGGGCATCGGCTAAGAAGGACACGGCGTGGGTGGACAAGGAGGACGTTACCATGAGCGAAGCTACGCAGATGACGCCGTCCAAGTCCCGTGCCACAGCTGAGGATGGAGACTCGCCGAAGGATGATGCGAGCGACAGCTCATCTCTTCCGCAAATCGCACTTGGGACGCCGAGAAGCCCCGAAGACACGAGGATGGAAAATGCCGGCCCGCGACCCGAACAATCGGGGGCGCCAAACGGAGACGAATCGTGGCCGGTTTCAAACGGGTCGAATTCGCACGAGCGTCCGAGGGCGGCTGCAGGAAATGCTGCCGAAGCAGCCGGCGACAAGAGGGAGCCTCAAGCCCGCGAACGAGACGGCGGATCGCGTGTCGAAAACCTCTCCAGGCCGGCCAACGCGGGCAACAACCAGCAAGGCGAACGCAGCAACGCATCGAAATCGCCCAGCGTGGAAAAGGAAACGCCCCGTGTCAGTCCGAAGCTCCAGCTGTCCAATCTCCTGAACGACAGTGGTCTGGAAAAGGCCAAGGAGTCTGCGGCTGTTCCTCGATCCCAGGACGCCCCTACCGAAGCAACAAAGTCTGCCGAAACTCGTCGGCCTCTCCCCTCTCAAGCCGGGCAGCACAGCAGCATCCTCCCGTCCCTCAGACATCCCCTGCCCCCCAAGCCGACGGGTTACAACCAGCCGAGGCCGCCTAGCAGCCAGGGGCCCTTGCCGGGCCTTCCGAATGGCATCAGGAGGCCCAGCTCGTCGAGCCAGATGGGCACGGGTGCGGGTTCGGGCGCGGGCGGGACGACCAACGGTACCCAAGGGCCATCGCAAACCGAACGTGCCACCGAGAAGCCCGTGGTGCCCAAGGACCTCAGCATCGAGGTCATGCCCAGCCCGAAGGCACCTGCTGCTGGCTCGCCGGCGACGGCCCCAAGCGACAAAGGCAACGCAGGCACAGAGGGACCCCGAAGCGCCAGCGCAGAGGGCGCATCTCACCGATCGGATCCGCGCATGAGCATCATGAACGCGCTCGGCGAACAGACAAGGACGACGCACGGCGCGAGCAACGGCGCATCGTCGGGCAACGTTACTCCTCGGGTGATCAGTCTCTCGATGGACGACCGCTGGCGAGCGGTGCGGACGTCAGAATCTCCCATCATGTCGCCAGCGATGATCAGGCCACCGGTGAACCGCAGCGCGGCGTCATCGCCAGTGCCCGGGTTGAAGAGAGATCCGGAGGGACTCTCAATCGACGTCGCATCATTTTCGGAGGGCAACAAGAGCTGGTCGCAGCCGGGCAAGTTCCTACACTTCCACATCGAAGACGAGGCGCGGGGGGTGGCGCGGAGCAAGCAGGCGGATGGCATCGAGGCGACGATAGACGCGCAGCGAGTCAAGGCGGCGCAGCTCGACAAGAGGACGTTCACGGTGAGGCTGGTGCTCGAAGCGGACGACGGGAAGCCAGTGGAGCAGCGGTTCGTGTTCGAGAGCAACTCGGTGACGGGCAGCCAGCGGGGCCCGCGGCCGCAGGCGATGAAGTTTTACTCGTGGGTGACGACGAAGAACTCGTCGATCGAGCACATTGAGTGATGCATGAGGCGAACATGGATCCGGCGACACCACTATGATGATACCCCCAATGGTGGAAAGACAGGACAGACGGGCTCGGGTCACTAGAATGGCATTTCGCAAGAAGGTGTAGGTAGGGATTCTGCGGCCTTATTTTTTCTTGTCACTTTTCTTTGTTCTCTTGTATTTTTTACTCTGGGCGGACATGGTATGGGGCCTCCAGCGATGTTAGCAAAGCGTTTGTCGAGTTACGAGGGAGAGGGCCATATCAAGTTCATGGCTATGGATGAAAAAGCAATGGCTCAGGCCGAGACCAATTCGTTGATGTTACTCGTTTACTTTTGCTGCCGTGATGATGACTTGGAGTTGTCTCGTGATGATGAAATGCGACAAGTTGAGGCTCTAGAGTACCTATTGATGCAGCATCCGCAGTGTTTGGATGTGACTTGGTTACGAGCTGGTAATGGTGAACAGTCAGCCAGTCACAGAATACCTATTTAAAGCCCCTTCCGTCACTCTCCACGTATTACTCATCTCATCCAGTGACCTTCCTTGGTCGAGGCCAAGGCAAGAGCTAGGATCCATGTTCATGTTGACTTGCGTTTACCGGGGAAGCTGCAGCTGCGTGTCATTTTTGCATGTGATTGCCGGACACCGGGGGCGCCGACACGCTGCACGTGGAGATATTTCGGGGCTGCCTAGGTACTGATAGGTACCGATAGGCGCTGAAAGCACGCTGTCGGGCGCTGTTCGGTACTCACGTGGGCAAGCCAAGAACGGTAGGTAGGTGCCTACGACCTTCGGGTGCAGCTTTCCCCCCCAAATGCGGCCCCTTTCCCGTCCGTCAGCGTCCGTCAGCATCTTTATAGCCTTTGACAACTTTCATTCCTCCCGACTGTCGCACACATACGAGGTTTCTTCGAAGCAAGACGCCAATGCCGACGATACGAGCAGGCGACGGGATAAGCTGAGAGAGCGAGAGAGCGTGAGAGAGAAAGGGAAAAGAAACGAGAGACGGAGATTGCGTGCCCGTCTTCATTCCCCCGAACGACTTCGACGGAGAGCCGATGACGTTGCGATCCACCACCAGCGACCGATAAAACCATCAACTTGAACACCACGGCGCATATCTCACGACGAAGACCGAAAGAGGACGAATGCGACAGCCTACCTCGGGTATACGTATTCGTAAAACGCATGCGCATGCGCCCGCCGAAGGGATCCCGCTCCTCCTCCTCCTCCCCTTCTTTCCCTCGTCCTCCTCCGAAAAACCCACCACGGGGGTCTTACGCCTGGTACCGACGATCAGCGGAAGCGAAGCAGCAGCAGCAGCAGCAGCAGCAGCAGTGGAGGAGAGGATCCTGGACATTGATTGATGGCTGCCTTTGTGAGTCCCTTCACATCCCTCTTGCTTTCACCCCCTGTCCGGTCCTGACCTCATCTTCCCCGTCTTGCTTTGCTTTTCCCCCACTCTTCCCCGTCGCATCCGCAACACGACGACGCAAGGACGAGGAGCAGCCGCGACGGCGATACTTGTTACAACCTTGGCGGTGCTGCCTGCTCTCTGCTCTGCTCTGCTCTGCTCTGCTCCGCTTCGCTGTTTTGCCGCTGGAGATGCGCTGGAGCTGGATCTGAGTCGCTGCACTGTACCTACTACCTACAGTACCGTACCGTACCAGCTGAGCTCCGAAGACGAGGTACCTTCAGCTCAGCCGCGCGCGTGCGCCTGCGTCTTCTGCTCCTGCCTCTGCTCCTGCCTCTGGCCTTGCGCTTTGGCTCCTCCAAACGCATCAGCCACGTCATAGCCGCGAGCTTGCCCTCCTCCTCCATCATCCTCCGTCTACCTCCTCACTTCCTCCCTCAAAACGTCGTTCCTCAGCTTCCACGCCTTCCTTCACGATCGCTGCCCACGCCAACCGCCAACCGCCTCCCGATTCCCCCCTCCCTCAGATGGCCCTCGCTCTGCACCGTCAACCAGCGTCATTGGCCTGACTGACGGTTGCGTCAATCGTCATCGTCATCGTCATCGTCATCGCCATTGCAGCCAGCTAACCTCTCCCACCTTCGTCGAGCAGGATACGCCCTGGTTAGTCCACATGTCGACCCCGAAAGCCCACCGCGGCCCCGACGCCGACTCGACCGATCCCTCCCATGCCGGCTCCGGCATCGACGGCACCCCCTCCGGCGCGCCGCCCACCTACGCGACCTTCTCCCCCGTGACCCTCTCCGCCAACACCCCGAGCCGCTCCTCCCGCCAGTCCACCATCATCGTCCACCAGAAGTCGCCTCTACTGTTAGCCACCCCGCCGCAGATCACCCGCGCCCTCGCCTACTCCCACCCCTTCCTCCTGCCGCTCAACAAGCTCGCCGGCCTGCTGACGTGGACCACCGATGATCCCTGGGAGAGCTTCCTGCTGGTCGCCGCCTACTGGGCCGTCGTTCTCTATGGCGACGTTGTCGTGCGCGTCGCCGGCCCCATCGTCGTCGTCTTGACCCTGATCTTGGGCATGTACGGTCGTCGCTTCAGCCCTCTGAGCAGCAGTGGGTGGACGGAACCGGCGTCCAAGGAGTCTGGCGCAGCGCAGAACGCCGGGGCCGCCGCCGCCGCCGGGGCCAAGGGACAGAAGGCCGTCCCCAAGAGCGCCGCGAGCGGGGGGAGTGTGAGAGGCCACCAGCGGGGCGAGTCCGAGATCACAAACACTAGACACCAAAAGACCTTGGACGAGATCGTCGAGACGCTCAAGGAGTTTACCGGCCGCTGCAACGTCCTGCTCGAACCCCTCCTCGAGCTGACCGACTTCCTCAGCACCCAACGCACCCCGACGTCAGCCACGACAAGGCCAGCCCTGACCACGCTGTTCGTGCGCATACTGTTCTGCACGCCCTTCTGGGTCATCTTGACCCTGCCGCCGCTGAGGATCATCACCACACGTAGGATCGCGTTGCTGTTTGGCACATTGGTCTTGACCTGGCACGCGAGGGTCATGCGCGTCGCCCGCACCCTCCTCTGGCGCAGCTCGACGGTGCGCAAGACGGCCGCCCTCGTCACGGGCCTGACCTTTGAAAAGCCCGTCAAGGCCCTCGCGGTGGACTTGTCTACGGACGGTGAGGGCGGCAAGCTGAAGGCCAAGCGTCCGGCGACGTCGGAGTTGACCAAGGCGCTGCGCCAGCAGTCGCACAAGCACGGCAACAACGCCACGAGCAAGGACGCGGGAGTCAAGTTTACTTTTATCATCTACGAGAACCAGCGACGTTGGGTCGGCCTTGGCTGGACCCAGAGCATGTTCGCCTACGAACGGTCGTCGTGGACCGACGAGCACAACAACCCCGTGCCGTCGCGCGACACGTTCGAGCTTCCAGAGGTCGAGGACGGCAGCAACATGCGTTGGCGCTGGGTCAACGGCAGCAAGTGGAGGGTCGACGGGGTCCCCGACGACGGGACCGAGCCTGTGGACTACGACGGGGACGCCGGTAAGAACGGCTGGATCTACTACGATAACAAGGTGAGTCGCGTCCCCGGACGGTCGAGGACAACAGCTGACCCAATCAGTGGCTAAACGGCCGGCGCGGCGTAGACGGCTGGGGCCGGTGGACGCGCCGTAGGAAGTGGTACCGCGACGCAGAACTGGTCGAGGTTTCGGAAGACGAGATGTTGGCGCACGAGCTCGACGCATCGAACCCGCCCCCGCGGCCCGGATCCCCGACAGGCAGCCCCCCGGGACCCGCCCTGACGACGCAGAGGTACAGCACCATCGAGGAGAAGATGGTATCCCCCACCCAGTCGGCACCGGACCTAACACTGCACGACAAGGACCTAGAACGAGAAAAGGACGACACGGCGTCGACGCTCTCCACGAGCTCGGGCGGCCGCTCCTTCTTCAAGGCGCCCTCGCTGCGGCGGAAAGTCACGGACAAGAGCATCGCGAGCAAGGTCGACAAGGAGCACGACCGCAGCCGGAGGGCCAGCGAGGCCAAGAGCGAGGAGGAGGCCGCGGCCCTCGGCGTGAAGCTCAACCTCGCGCTGCAGGGTAAGGAGGGCGGGCAATGGGGCATCGGCGACGAGGCGCGGATGAGTCTGGAGTAACGTCACGTGGTCTCTATAATCAGGTGAAGATATGCTCCAACGTTTGGGGGGGGTTCTGGGAACGGCACACTGGAAGGATACGTGGTCGGGCATTAAGCGGCGTTGTTGGGTTTTGTAATAGTATTACGGGGTATTTTATGATTCGAGCAATGATACGAGCGTGTAAGATGCTGAGATTGAGAACTTTGCATGCGCCGTATGAAAGCGAGCCACGCGAGCGTTGCAAACGACAGGTGAGCTCGGGTCCTGCAGAACCGGGGTCTCGTCTGGGGTATTATTAGTCTTGGGTGCGTGGTCCGCTGAGGGGTCGCGGGGTGTTGAGTGTGCTCAGCTGAGGAGGGAGACGGCGGGGGGGCTGACGGGGTGGTCATGTGGTCGGCCTCGACTGGCTGGCTTACATCGGTCTCGAGCCGACGTTGAAATGGCCCCATGGTCCGGCCTCAAGAAAATCATTTTTATTTCGAGGTGTTAGATGTCGTCTTACTTCACTTCTTGATCGAAACCCGAATCGCTCACGATGGAGACCATGTCCCGCCTAGCACTCATGGCCGTCCTCTCCCGCGCCGGCCGCAGCACGACCGAGGAGAAGGTGACGTGGAACGGGTCGGCGGGCTACCTACCCATCATAACGGTCGAAGACTACGACGCAGCAGAGGCCGGAAACCGCCCGCGACGAGGCAGACCACCGCCCTCGGGACAGGGTCGATGGAGCCTGGGGGAAGCACTCTTCGCCGCGGTGCTGGCGATACAATGCTGCGCCGTCGTGGGCGTTGAGGCGTGGATTATTTGGAAGGGAAGCCAGACCGGGACCGATTATGATGTTTGGAACTGGTTCGTTCCTTTCCTTTCTAGTGTTTGAAGAAATGTTGCTGATGGGATTGCCAGGTTATCGGAGTTTGCGTCACCCGGTCTGCTGGTGCTCTTCAGCGTCTCCTTCTCGGGCATCCTCCTCCACGCCGTCCGGGCGCAGGGCCGGTCTTCGGATGTTGCTTTCCAGGCTACTGGTCTCGCTATGGCGACTTTCTGCGCAGTCGTTGTTTGTGCTGGGGTCGGCGGGGCAGAGACTGGGAAGGAGGAAGGGGAGGGGCTGTGGAGGTTTGTTGGTGTTGTTGTCGGGATGTGGTGAGTCTTTTTCTCTCCTCGCTATAGAGTGGTGGTAGTGATGAAAGATGGCTGATACGTGCGTAGGATGCTGTTCCTTTGCGGACTCTTGGGGGCGGGATTGAGGTGGTACCGCGGCGATCGCCAGACGGCGACGGGGAGGAAGGGGAAGAGGAGGGAGAGGGGGTATGGGACCACCTCTGGGGGGTTGGCCATGGAGGATGAGACTTTTGAGAGGATGGATGGGTTTTGAAGGGTTGGTGTATTTCATGGTTGGCGTTCTGGGGACATACCTATGTTGCTTTCAGCGCATTTCACTTCCTGGATTGGTCATTTACCAGCGGCATCATCAAGCGGCGTTTGGGATGTTCGGATTTGGAATTACATGAGATACCATACGAGTGTTTAGCGGCATTATCTTGGCATACTGAAATATATCGACATATATCCTATCTTCGTCTGCTAAGTTAGGACGCCTCGACAGAGTTAATGTCTGAAGACTTCTAACTATCTTAGGTATGACGAGAGGGCGCCAAATCCGGGAGGTGTCATGTGTCGGAACCTCGATGCCATCTACCTGACATTGATCACTTGCGCCGTAACCTCATGCCTGTGCCTCTGCCTTTGACGGCTTCACTGTTTTGTCTACCACGAAGAAAAGAAGGGCCGGGAATTTTTCCATCCGCCCACGGAGTCCCCCCCCCCCAAACAAACACTCGAACGGAACGCTCGCTCATCGACGGCAATATCTTCCGGCGCCACACATTCCCATACATACGTACAATCCGACGAAGATATGTGACCTACCCCCTCGGTTACTCTGCTCCCGGATGCGAAGAAAATGTTCCAGAAACGTGTCCCTGGTCTTCCAACTGACTGCATTGGCAGGCGCTTGGACGAACCACGAGCGGCGAGCCAGGGCGGTGGTGATGGTTGCACATCATCGACCATGATGAACCGGTTTGCGGATCCACCGGGAGTCTATTCGAAGGCAAAGATCCCGGGTTCTGGCAATTCCGCGTGCTGGTGAGATGGTTCATTGGCTCACCTCTCCTTCTGTCGTGCGTATTGAGAGAGCAGGCGTCTCTTGTGATCCAAAGGGGTCGCATGGATGAGGCTGTCGGGCTCATGATGTCCACTTGTTTGAAAAGAACAGCAACTTATAAGGTGAGGGGCAATTGTGTGGCAACATTGATCCAGGTGTTTGGTCTGATTGGAATCTGGGGGAGCCTTACCGACTGCGTTCATGCTCATATCACCGAGCTCGCATCACCGAGGTGGATGTTGACCGCCATGACATGATGATGTGATCCCGTGTTATGATATTTCCATGGTAACCACAGTGTAGACAGGGAGGATCAGGAAAGCTGAGAGCAAAAAGTAACACAATCTACTCGATTTACTGGGCCTAACTTGGCCAAGTTGGTTCATCGTTCTACTTCTAGACCTACAGGAGATACGCGATGAGAAGAGCGATGCGAGGGAAAGACCGCGCTGAATAACACCAAGGTAGCTTTCGCTTTGACAACTCGATATGGAGGGGGGAGCAATTGTAGTGTGGGGTTCGCCCGGCATGAAAAGGTTGTTGCCGAGACTTCATCTGATGGCGACAGCAGTCCGAATCTTAACCATGCTAGGGGGACGATGCTCTCCAAGTGTAGGACCATACTCAGTTGTAGAGCAGCTCTCGCAGATATAAGTTGCTGGGCTCACAATGCTCTCCTCCCATGAAGCTCAAACTTCATGCAGAACCACCTTCCATTAAACACCAGTGTACGTGCAACCCGCAAAGCCAGAACATGATCACGAAAATGCTCTCAGCCGTCCTCCTCGCCGCCTTGGCAACGGGCGTAAGTGCATATCAAAAACGCCTCCCCCTCTATGCCCCAGAAACTCTACTTACGCGCATCCCAAGCCATGCGTCTACGCCCTGGAGGCTCCCATCCCAGGCTACGGCGTCTTCGTCCCCCGTTGGGAGGTTCCCGGCCCGGGCGGCAAGATGCTCACCCTGCGCGGCACGGTGGAGGAGGTCGCCGCGCAGGTCCGCGACGTCAACCCGGAGTGGGAGGACGAAGCAGCTCACATGCCCATCGTAGCGGCTCAGGACTTCGAGAAGCGCGCCACGTTCAACGACAGCACGCCCACGCTCTGCCACAACTTCCGCGAGGGAAACCGGTCCGCGGCCTCGCTCGGGGTGGACTACCTCCGCACCGTCCCCGGCAGGCCCCGCAACGGGGCCGGGCCGTCCAACTGCGGGCGGGTTAGTTGCCGGAACAACACGGGCATCTGGTTTTGCAACGACGTGAGTTTGTTTTCTTCGTCGTCTGCGAGGTTCGTGAGATCTGACGTGTCGATGCAGGCCAAGAAGCCAAAGGAGCTGGGCTCCTTCTCCGACATCGCCGACGGCGCGGCGCGGGTTCTGAGCGTTTGCCAGGATAAGCTGGACGCCAACCAGGACGAGGGCATGACTGTCAGCGGGCAGGCGTTCCATCGCAAGAACTGGAATGTTGTGGTCCGTGGCGGGGATGATTGCAGCAATACCGGGGTCAACATCACCGCCAGAGATTTGAAGCCCTCGCGGCTGTTCAAGTTGTTCCGCCTCTAGAGAGGCAGACACTTGAGGTTTCAGATACGAGACTGTGTAGGCTCCATGAGGGGCTTCTCGAATTTGTCTTCATCTCTCGGGTTTGGGATTTAGTCTCGCATTTCAAACCGCAACCAGAACTTTCCTGTGTGCGTTTCGGGGATGCCAAATGCAATGAGTCCTAGAATTCGACACACAGGTGAGGGTCAAGTGCATGTATGTTTTCGTAAAAATACCAATTATATTGATATCTGTATCTGCCAGCGCTCCAAAACACCTCGCCCAAGGAAATCCCAACTTACCTGCGTAATCCCGGAAAACCATAACTACCAAAAGTGCAAAGAAACACCAAGCCGCGCAGCAGCTGTCAGCCAGTTCAAGGGTTTCGTTCAGTGCCAGGCGTCCATAACAGACCGCCACGCAGAGCCGGGCCAGGGACAAAGACATGTTCGCTTGTTCTTCTGTCGTTGCTGCGGGCCCTCTGATCCTGCCCGAGACGATTCGGTCGGCGCATACGAGGAACCTCCACCGCCCCGAAGCGCCGGCCGGGCCTCTTCTCCATCGTGGTCTTGCGGCTGCGATTGAGGGTCGGGAAATTTACCTGGCATTTCGAAAGGTTCAGGGTCGGGAAGTGCTCCTGGCATTTCGAAAGACGGGGCTACTGGGTTAAGCGTTCGGAACGACGAAGCGTCAGGCTTGGGCATTCGGAATGACGGAGCTTCTGGGTTCAAGTTTGCGCCATTGTTAGACATCTGGGGGGCGGGGAATTGCGAGTCTTCGCCCTGGTCCTGCGAAGCTGGAGCCCCGTTCCCACGTGAGGCGGACGGCACGACCAACGAGGTGGGACGGTGATCATCCTCCATCAGAACGGAGTTGATCTCCGCAGTCGACGGGACATACAGGGAGCTGAGGTCAATGTCTCGCGATATGGACCGCCGGCGCTCGTAGCCCTCGTCCCGGTCCCAGCCCCGCTCCTCGTAGATGGCCGGTTCGCAGGGGCACATGTCCCAGTAAAAGGCCGGCCGGCAGCCGTGGAACATTTTCCAGTGGAGATAGTCGTGACTACCGACGTCGCCCGAGCGCTCCACAGCCTCGTGGGAGTTCTCTGCGAGGTCGACGGAGTAGGGTTCGAACTCGGGCAAAGGCTGCTGTGAGAGTACTTCGACGGCTGCAGAAAGGGACAACTTGGGGGCGTAAACCATGTCCTTGAACTCGGCAACCCGGTTTCGGTTCCTGGGGATGTCGAGCTTGAGCGGGTGTGGTCCGCGCTTGGCCGGAGCGGTGGCGGGCACGAAGGTGTTGCGGTCTGGGAAGGACATTATCGCGGTTTCTCTTACCTGAGATTACCTCTGGATGACTTGAGTGTTCGTTGATTGTGTAGTGTTGAAAAGAGACTCTTTACTTTCTCTGAGACGTGTGGCTTTTGCTGAGATGTTTGATTCTTTCTGAGTTTTGTGATTCTTCCTGAGATGTGTGGTTGACTGATGGTGATGGTGTGATGATTGGATGCAGAACTGAGTGTTGTAGGTCGAGCAAGACCCCGACTTAAGTACTCAATGACGATGTTGGTATTTACAAAGACTTTGTTTATTGACGGCATTGAACACAAAGCTTACAGGGTTTGCTCAAGAGACTTGTCCCATCCCCTAACCATTGTCTTCAAGCATCACCCGTTTGTCCTCGACCATTCATTCCCCCCCTCCCCCCCCCCCCCCCCCCCTCCTCCCCCCCACTGCCATTGTGTCAGCCATGACCAACTCACTTTCTTTGGACATTTTTAGTGATTCATTCTCATCCTAACCCGAAAGTTACAAGGAGCTAGCTTTGTGGCAGTGAGGTTTCCTCCTGTTGTCGACTCTTTGTGGTCGGGGACCTTGGTGCTTGTTCGTCGTCTCTCTTGTACTCGCCAAGCCACGGCTCGTTCTTGTTTTCTTTCAAGACCAGGTAATTGAATGGTGATCAGGAAGCTCTTTCTTATACTGCATTAAACTTCGAATTTGAAGATATCAATGGTTGTGTTCAGCATGGCCAAGTCCACGGAGACGTTCAACTTGTCTACCAGATCGACAAGAGCCCCCGGCCAATCGGATGTATCACTTGAGGTGCACTGGGACTCGGGGCCAGAAATAGCCTCCGAGGTGAGAGTTTCAGCGGACGTTCGCGTTACTAATCCCTAAGACACAGACCAATTACAGTTGGGCCGATGTCAACCACGCCCTGGAGACCGTGAACTAGTCAACTATTCCCGATACGTTAAAAGGGCACCTGGATCATTACCGACTTGGGGACCCTTCAGATCCGGGCAGTATCGCTTGCTGAGATTCACCGATATTATGGACTGCCCGCCACGGACGTATCCTCTTCGGCAACCAAAAAACCACAAACCCCCAATCCCACGATGGCAGTTGGTTCTCGGGGAAAATGTTGACCGAGTCTTCACGGCTTACGTCGGCTCCCAGTCGCATACCACCAGCAAGGAGGGGGCGGCTAGCGTTGAAGCCGTGATCGCAACCATCAAGTCGAGAATTGATAGCGACAAAACGGACCGCCCATTAGCTTACGAACAATTCAACCACCTTGAGGGCGACGACGCCCCGGGTACGATTGTTTGGGTGTTTTATTGGAATGACGAGCCCAAGGGCAGATCGTGTCTAGCACGCCTTGATCTTGCATCCGTCTACTCGAATCTTTCCCCAAGCCAACAGAGCCAAGTCGGCTTATGGTGCGAAGCTTTCTCAACGCTGGTGTCGAGGCTTGAGACGAACTACTCAGGGCTCGACTACCTCCCAGGCTTGGCTAGATTGCCCGACACCGACACCGCCGAGCACAAACTCTCTGCTTACTGGGGAGCCGCAAGAGACCGCATCCCGGAATCGGCACATGATCTTTTCGAGCAGCACAATGCGGCCGAAGAAACCAGGCCTCGTACGTCTCCCAAAGGAATAGGGCAACACCTCATCGGTACAAACTATGACAACATGGTGCACATCAGGTCTGGCCAGTACTGGGAGACTTGTGATCCAGAAGAGACCGAGTCGTATGAAAAGACTCTTGAGCCGACCTTGCGAGGCGGTCTAGCGTATCTTTGGGATAACCGGGAGGAGGGTGGCGCGATGGGGCTGCGATATTTGGGGAATCGGGACGGTGGAGGCCGGACGAAAAAGGAAACTTGTGGCGCCGGATTCTTCACGAGTCTGCATACCTTGGAAGAGTGGGCGAAGCGGCATCGCTCGCATCTTGCCATCTACCTCGGCGCCATCAAGCACGCGAAGACCTTTGGAGACTCGAGGAGGTTCAGGACGTGGCATGAGGTATCGATCCTCAAGCAAGGGGAGGCCTCCTTCGAGTACATCAATTGCTCGCCCAGCACCGGAGTGATCAAGTTCGTTCCGCTGAGAGATGGTTTCAGCCAGAAGTAGGAGTGTTCTCAAGTCAGCTGCAAGCAAGATCTCGAAAACTCATCACAGACATACATACCTAGATTATCAAGAAGTGAAAGCATACCACAGGCCTGGTTTTAACTTTCCATAAGGCCCATCTTGACCCGACTTCGGAGGTCTACCGAGGGGTTGCCAGCCCTGATGGGTGAATGTTCAACCATCCCTACACTACGGAGCTGTCTTCACATCATGGGCCGTCCCTACCGGAGTACTCCGTACATGGACGCATGTATCCGTTACTGTGCAGTCACTAATAAGATTAGCTCAAAGCTCTAAAGCCGATGAAATTAAAGTGACGCGTAGCCAAGCTGTGATGCCAAGTTGTATCCCCTAGTCACTGCAAAACTAGTGCGTTGTACACACCCAGCGGGAAGCTTCTCCGGGGCAGCCGTCCGCCAGACCCCGGACTGAGGCCCCGATAGCGAGGTCCATTTAAAGCAATGCTTTCGGACCGGTGTTCCCTAACGGCAAGAATCCGGTTGGGTCACACACAATGGCCTGCAATTCGCGGCAGCTTGGTCACATTTCACAACCCAAATTGGCAATCGCGCAATCGCCTATGCCGCTTCCATCACCCACCTGCAGGCGCGAGTTTGGTTTGACTCATGTACACTAACTCTGTTTAGCAGCCACGCTGCTGGATGGCTCCGTAGGCTGCTTGACGTCAAGCATTTGATTGGAGGATGACGAATAGACATCACGGAGACTAGCGAGCTTTTCACTTAATTATGAGATCTGGCACCTTGGGCATGTATGATTGCACCGATCTTAGAGTTCAGGTGATGCCGTGGTAGCACCGGCTTGGTCACATGGTGCAACGGTAAAATAAACGAGGAACATATTGCAACATGTTCTTTTCTGTCTGTGTGCTTCTATCGCTATGATATCTTGAATCTGTTATCGACGTGGAGGCAACCCATTCGTTGGCGGACGGACGCAGAGACATTGTTGGGCCCGCAAAGTCACGGCACCCGGCAACATAAGCTTGCTTGGCGGCTGCTCTAGTACGACCGGGGAGTGTTTTACAAGCTTTGTCGAGATGTGACAATCGCATACACCTTCCT
>WIGN01000174.1:8187-83385 GCA_014235955.1 Colletotrichum sojae | reverse complement strand
TATTCAGGAATGTATTGTCTGTAAATAATGGTGGATTTTCTAAGGTTGGGGTGGTGATGGGGTTGATGGTGGCCAAAGGGGGGGGGTGGCCAAAGGGGGGTGCACGGACTTAGCCAAAACTCGGCCGCGGGCTCGCAAATCTAGGTGCACTCTGGAACAACGCTTCGCTTTCAGTCCTTCTCCCAGGCGCTCGGTCTCGGGTCCGGGCACGGTGGTCAGACGCAGCAAAGAGGCGATGAACGCAAGAAACCCTCGAATTCGGATAGGGGCGGTGGTGTTGGTCAGTTGTGACTTGTTTTTGAAAAGAGCCTCGCCACTGTGTTACTGTATAGCAGATGAATCATCGGTGCTTCCCACCCCTCTTGTGGAAGAGATGATGTGAGAGCCGGCACACCACCCTTAACGCCGGTGGCTTGGTAACCCTTTTTCGGAAGAGGCTGGTTCGAATGAAATCCTGTTCAGATGTTTGTCCCGTCTGTCCGATGATTAATTTCGAGATGAATTGTCGTAGTTTGTCAGGTTCTGTATAACCTGTCTCGAAGGATCAGATCGCAATATGTGATCCGCGAGCCGTTGATAGATCCGATCGGAAGCGGCTCAAAAACCCGGAGAGAACGAGACCAAACTTCGAGAAGAAAAAAAGTCTGGGGGATCGCAAGGTCTTCGGCAGGATTTCAGCGGGGCTCAAGATGGTCCATCAACGAATCAAACTCCGCCCGCTCAAAGTCCGCTTCGTTCTCGGCCAAGGATGTGGGAACCCCCCCGCCCCGCATGCGGACTTCGGGGCCGGAGTCATTAGCGGACCCTTTTTCTCATACCTGGAGTGAACATCACATCTGACCCTATCCGTACTGTCCTCCTCCCGGTGACAATTTTCGTAGTCCCCCCTACTAATACTGCGGTGCAACGTGGACTGACACGACGCACGTCCAGACTCAGCGGGGTGCATGTGGACGAGACGCAAGGCGTGCCGTGCACCGGTTTTGTAAGTGAAGTGACGTTCACCGGTTGCTTCATGTACACATTGCATATCCACTTGACTTCCACGCATCGATTCTCGGGGCCGAGCTTCCTGCTACGGAAATCCAACAAGTCCAAAAATCAAGGATACAGGCAAGTGCCGGTGAACAAGAAAAAAAACACGCGCCTAGCATATCCGTCCCGTCCCGCCCCCTTCCCCTGCACTATGAGCAAAAAAACTGCCGACAGATCGCTGGTATCTCGGTCCAGTGAACGGGGCTGAATTATACGATTACGATCATTTACGATGCAACTTCTATCCTCTCCTTGCCCTAGCCCCCCCGTCGATCACGGTTAACGGGAAACCCACCCCCTCCATGACGCGCGTAGCGGGCCGTCTAGGCCATGGCTCACAGTGATGTCCCCTTTCGTGCCCTGTTCCTCAAAGCGGAGTTTCCGGAGACTTTACTGGTGTAATGTTCGCCCGAGTTACATAGTACTCTTGGTATACCATGCATTCCCGATCGGTAGAGATTATTCGACTGACTTGTCAATGGTCGGGGACGGGGGGCTGGACTGACGGCGTCTTGATGGTCCCCGGGGAGTTTCGGAGGGATCACCCACCCGCTTGGCTACTGCGGCTTTGGGTTGCTTTCCGTCGTGCATTGGCCAGGCTGGACGGCGGCCGAGTGGTGGACGATGTGACGTTGTGGTTGGTGGGTGTCGTTGAGGATATCTTGTTCGAGAGGGGGGCGTCTGATGTCAATGATATGTCCATGTTGGGATGTGTTGACAGGATATATAAGGATCTTGGGACGACCCCTTGGGATGGTGAAGTTAGATCAGGCCAACAGCTCCTTCATCACACTCTATCTCTCTACCCTTTATCCTTTCTTTCCGACCACTCGGTCATGTTGATCTAAACCCCTTCCCCTGAACTGATACAAAACACGACAATAAACACAAGCATGGCGATAGACATCCAAGCCCTCACCCAGGGGCTCTCCCCCTTCATCCTCTGGCCGACCCTAGCCATCACCTCCGTAAGCCACCCTTTCCCCATCCTCACCAACATCTCTAACCGCATCCCCCAGACCGTCCTCTACCTCCTCCTAACAGCCCTCTACAACATAACCCTCCATCCCCTCCGCGCGTACCCGGGCCCGCGCCTCTGGGCCGCCACCCGCCTCCCCTACGCGGCGATGCTCCTCCGCGGCGACCCCCATAAAACAGTCCTTGCGCTGCACCAGAAATACGGTCCCGTCGTCCGCGTCGCCCCGGCCGAGCTCTCCTTCCAGTCCCCCGAGGCCTGGCGCGACGTGATGGGCCACCGCAAGGGCGCCAAGTCGGAGGAGAACGCGAAGCTGCCCATCTTCATAGAAGAAAAGCACGCCGACATCATCTCTTCTAATCGGGAAGACCACGCGCGCTACCGGCGCATCCTCTCCCACGGGTTTTCCGCCAAGAGCATGCAGGAGCAACAACCCATCATCAAATCCTACATCGATCTGCTGATTGACAGATTACACACCGTCTCTGCGGACAACAAGCCAGTAGACGTCGTCGCGTGGTACAACTACACCACGTTCGACATCATCGGCGACCTGGCCTTCGGGGAGTCCTTCGGCTGCCTGGATAGTTCCGACTACCACCCCTGGGTGAAGCTCATCTTTGACGACATCAAGCTCGGGATGTACTTTTACGTGGCGAAATTCTTCCGCGCCTTCGAGCCGCTGCTGAAGAACTTCGTGCCGAAGAGTCTGGTGGCCAAGCGCGCGGCGCACAAGCAGCTCGTCAAGGAGCGCGTCGAGAGCCGGATCAAGATGGGCACGCCGAGGCCTGATTTCGCGGAGAGCATGCTCAAGAAGACGGGGGCTGAGGTAACGTCGTCCTTCATCCATCCATCTCTGTTTCCAACATAAAGCTTAACCATGTGCGGGTGCAACAGTCCCTAACAAAAGACGAACTCTACGAAAACTCAAACGTCCTCATCATCGCCGGCTCCGAGACCACCGCCACCGCCCTCTCGGGCGCGACATACCTCCTGACCTCGAGCCCGGACAAGCTGGCCCGCCTCACCGCCGAGGTGCGCGGCGCTTTTGGTTCTGCCGACGAGATCGACATCCTGGGCACCGCGAGGCTGGAGTACCTCCAGGCCGTCCTGGAGGAGACGCTGCGGTGCTACCCGCCCGTGCCGAGCGCCTTGCCGCGCGTGACCCCGGCCGCGGGGCAGGAGATTTGTGGGCAATTTGTTCCTGGGAACGTGAGTCTTCCTCCCTCCTTGCTTGTTTCTTCTTCTGCTGTTGTAGTCTGGATTTGCTGGGGATGAGGTTTGCTAATGAGACTCGGGGGAATAGACTACCCTTGGGATCTGGCACTGGCCCATGTACCACAACGAGGCCAACTTCTCCCGGCCCTTCGAGTTCCTCCCGGAGCGCTGGCTGGGCGACCCGGAGTTCAAGGACGACCGGCTCGACGCGCTGAAGCCGTTCCACTTTGGGCCCAGGAACTGCCTCGGCATGAAGTGCGTACTCCCTTCCTTTTCTACCCCTCTTCCCTTCCGACTTGACACGGAGTTAAATCTACTTTGTCAATAAGGATGAGCGGTGCTAATTCTGCGAAACAAAAAAAAACAGCCTCGCCTACGCCGAGATGAGGATGATGCTCTCCCGCATGGTCTGGCACTTCGACATGGAGCTTTCCCCCGAGAGCAAGGGCTGGCTGGACCACCCCGTCTACACTCTGTGGAGCAAGCCGCCTCTGAAGGTGCACCTCACTCCCAGGAAGGACATCTGAGGGGGGGTTTTGGGATTGGCGAAAGTCGACTTGGGGTGGTTTTTCTTATTGCATCGTACTATTTTTATTTTTATTTTTTGGACTTTTATGGCGGTTTCAATTTACCATGCTTGGGGCTTCATCGTCGTTTCTACATACACATGGTCTCGATTTTTGTAGACAAGGCGGAATCTGGGAGACTGAATTTAGAAAAGAAAAAAAGGGGGGTGGGGGGTATTAGTCTTGATATAACTAGTAGCTCCTTGGGGAAATATAATAGAATAATAGAGCAAGCGCTGTATCATCCAGAGACTCAGCAAAGGGAAGGAACATCTCACTCTCGAAGGACTGTCTTGTAATTCTCTATACCAACTCCCAGAAAAAAAAAAAAAAAAAGACCCAACTCCAACCAGAACTACCAAACCCCTCACTTCCCACCAGCCTCCTGCCCTTCTTAAGGCGGCGCATCAGTCATGACAACATCCCCATCAACATCGACCTCCCAAACCCGAACCGGCCTCCGCATCACCGTCCGAATCCAGGGGTATCCAAAGTTGGTCGTGTACTGCCTCGGCCCATAGTCCGTTGCATGTTGCTGTATCCGTTGCATCCTGTAGTCCGCTGTATGTTGCTGCATCCGTGGTGTCGGTTGGGAGATCGGTCGATTTGGCGTAGAACCCTGTGTTTGCTGCTTCTGTTGTTGTGGATCCATACTTGACCTTTATTTTACACTTACCCCCTTTGTTAGTCCCAAGGTCGAGAGGAGGGGAGAGGGGGAGTGGCTGTCAAAGGTTGTAGATAAAGCGGGCGCAAAAGGGGGAGAGAGGCGATAGGTATTCGACGGTTCTGCTCAGGTATCCATGCAATGTCTTCATGCTTCCAGCAAGATCCAGTCAAAGGTGAGGTTTAAATACGTACTCCTGTCAGAAGTCAGTGACGCACAGCCGTCCTCATTGGGCACTACATCACTGCCCTCCCCAGTCATCGCAACATCTGTGTAACATGACAAAAACACTCAAGTCAGGGTGCATCACAGCACCTCTCACATATCACAAGAGACCAAGAACAAAGAAACAAATAGACTGGACCTCATCATACAACAAAAATGCCATAATTCAGTTAGTGAAAGGGTGGTGGGGGTATATCTCATCAAATATCAAAAAGGAAAAGAAAAGTCAAATCATCAACTACTTCTTCATCTCCTGGATCCTGACCGTCACCCTCTTCTCCGGCTTCGTCCCGTCCTTGCGCTTCTTGCCCACGTTGGCGAGCCGGCCCACGATGTCCTCCGGGTCGATGCCCGTGACGGCGCCGGGGGCCACGAGGATCGTGAGGTCGATCCGCGCCCTCTTCTTGTCCGGGTCGATGGTCTGCGTGGCCTCGAACCTGTTTCATAACACGTCAGCGCCTTTCTACTTTTGGAGTCACCAGGACATACTTCAGCGTAGACTCGAGCTCCTCGACCGTCTTGGGCCAGGCCGGGACGAGGTCTATTATGACCGCCGCGACGGCCCCGAGGTACTCGGCCCAGAAGACACTCTCGGGCTTCGCCTCGAGCACGAGACCCTTGAGGTTGCCGTAGAGCTGCGCGTCGATCGGCCCCAGGTTGGACCCCCACCGCGCGCACACCGTCAGCCCCAGCACGGCGCGGGTTAGGTGCGTCAGGCCCGGGGCGCTCGGGTCGCGGGTCACCGTCTCGTGCAGGGCGTACGAGGCGTTGGCGTCGTCGTCCTCGCCCTGGTGGATCCAGATCTGGCGGGCGAACAGCGGGCCGAGGCCGAGGGAGAAGACGGTGGGAATCCGCGAGATGTCGAGGTTGACCGGGACGGCGCCATACAGGGTGCGCAGCACGGCCTGGGCGACGCCGAGCTCCGGGTCCGTCTCGGGGGTGCCCTGGATGGCGAAGCCGGCCAGGGCCTCGAGCGGGTTGCTCTCGCGCACGCTCTTGGGCAGCTTCATCAGCAGGGCGCCGTCGCGGTTGGAGCCGCCGCAGAAGGTGACGGTGCGCAGGTGGGGGACGGTGCGGATGAAGGCCTCGACAACCTCGATGATGGCGGGGAACTGCTGGCGGCGGCGCTTCGACATGCCGTAGATCTTGCCCTCGTGCTCGCGGTTGACGCGACGCATCTTCTCCGTCTGCTTGAAGAACTCGCCCGTGACGGTGTAGGTACCGACCGACGGAATCGGGTAAGGCTGGATGGGGTCGTTGTGCTGGAGCATGCACCCGTACCCGCGGAAGCCGCCGCCGCAGAGGTAGGCGTCGATGCCGCCTGGGACGGTGCCGTTGACGACGCCGTTGGCGGCGGCCCACTCGTCCTTGGCCTGGGCCAGGGCAGGGAACTTGTCGCACAGCTTGGCGAAGGCGGCCTGCATGCTTCCGGCAAGCTTCTCCTTCTCCAGGGCCTGGACGTGGTCGGGCTGGCCCTCGAGAACACGGATCAGACGGGCGGCGCCAAAGGGCATGCTCTCGCCGGCCCTCGCAGCGGCAATCTCGTAGTCGGGCAGGCGGGTGTCGACCCAGGTCATCTGGACGGAGCCGCCGCCGAGGTCCAGGAACAGGCCGCCGCGGGAGATGTCGACAAAGGCGGAACGCGAACCCATCACAGCACCGAATAGGGTCTCGACCTCGGGGGCCAGGACGTGGACGCCAATGTCGGCGGCGCAGCGGATGGCGGTCAGCATCTCGGCGGCATTAGCGGCACGGCGCATGGCCTCGGTGGCCAGGACGGAGAAGTGGGCGGGCGGGACGCCATAGGAGACGGCGATGCGGCGGAAGCGGGCGAGGGTCTCGGCGACTTTGGTGATGGTCTCGGGCGGGAAGGTCAAAGGCTCGGAGGCGGCGGTGGACGACGAGTTGAGGGCATCAAAGAGGGAGATGCCGGCGCGTTCGCGGTATATCGGGCGCAGGAGTCGGGTCTGCGGCGGAGTGAGGTCCGAGATGGAGAAGCGGATGCCGTTGCTGCGGGGGGGCGGCCGCCCGCCGAGTCAGCGGGAGCTACGCAGACGCACGCACAGGCACGCACTGACGTCCGTATACATCTTTGGTCTCGGGGAGGGAGGGGGAGGGGTAACGGCGGATGGGGGATGGGGGATGGGGGATCCTCGCTTCAGGTCGGAGGGTAGCATCGAACCGCTGCCCATGGGCAAATCCCCCAGATCGTAGGCGAGAGAAGCGAGAAGAAAAAGCAATGACGGACAGATAGACGACGACAGCCTCCCCAACATCCATCACCAACAGCGGCGGCAGCAAAGAAAAGCGACTGACCTGCCCATATCAACCAGCGCATACAGGTGATTGGGACCTGCGGGGTCCCATCTTGGCAGCAGCTGCTCGAAGTTCTCAAGCGTGATGATGTCAGAGCTGGAAACCATGGCCGGCGCCGGGGTTGGGTTAGGGTGTAGGGTTGTATTTCCGAGGCTCAAAGCGGTCGTGCAGAGGGATTTCCACGGGCGTCGGCAGCCGACATTGGCCTTTTCCTGGTTCTGCGTGATGCGTGTCTGTTGGTTGTGTGTTGGTCTGTTGGTGTCTTGTCTTTTGTCGTGGGGGTGGTGTGCGTGTCTGATCGTTCTTCTATAACGCGGGTCTTCTCGGCGGGTCGTCTATAAGTAAGGAAAAGGCTCGAGCCAGAACAAGCGCGGGCGGGAGTATGCAGCGAAGGCTGACGATGTGCGGCGGTCGTGGTGGCGTGGTGTGGTGAGACGAGGTGTGGTGCGTTGTGCGTGCGTTGGAACGAAATGGCGACCGAAGAGCGAGGGAGGGGAAGCGAAGGTCGAGGCTCGAGTGATGGAGGGGTTATCACTGTACGGAGGAGTACCCGGGTATCAAGTGCTAAGAGTCCTGCCTTCGTTGCCTTATTATCAGTATCAGACTCAGCCAGACGGCAAGACGCGGCAAAGACGACCAACACGAACCCACCGTGGAACTTGTTACATAGAACCGAGTTTGCCCTGACCTGAATTCCTGAAGCGGCGCCCTTCTCGTCCGTCCTCGTTCTCGGTGTCTTGGGTCTTCGTCTTTCGTCTTGATCGACCTCACAACCCCTCCTCGAAGCAGAGCAGCCCAAGCTACCTTTAATATAGCACTTGCTGGAACGAGTTAGTTGATACCCAAACACGTGAAGCAGACCAGACAAGGGGAATGGCACCTTACCGGGGTTGAAAAGGCCGCATCCTCGCCCATCTCAGATGGCCAGAGACCCGGGCCCCCGTACCGCTTGGTGGGCTGCTCTGCCAAGGATCCAATGTTGGCGAGGTAAAGGTACCCCGCGATGCTTGCTGAGCTGAGCTGTGTGTGTGTTGCACTGGTGCTGTGAGTTGCTGTTTTAGTGCCCCCCCCCTCCCTGGTGTCGTCTAATGTACGTACCCAGGTACCTGCCCGCCCTACTGTGTAAGGCCTGTGTAACCGTGGAGCGGTGGAGAAGCAGCAAGACAGACGAAGGACGAGGAGGAGGATGATGTGCAGCGACGCACCGAACCCGCAATCCACGTCGGTGGTCCATTTCCATGCCTGTCTGCCTCCTGTCCCGTAATGCCAGCCTGCCTCTCTGACTGTCTGTACGTCCGTCAAATCCCATCAAAGTCAGGTCAAGGTCAAAGACAAGAGCAGCAGCGCAGCTCGACGGCGGCGGTGGCAGGCTGCGACCGTGGCTGACCCGCATGAAGAGAGAGAGATGCTGGTCCCAAACTCCCAAGCAAGAGTCGCATGCAGACGAGACGACGTGCATCTTTTCTTGTGTAGCGCAGGCGTCAGCCAGTGGCCCCCCGTCACGCGACCCCCCCGGAGACGTCGCTGGCGGCGGCACAATCCCTGGGTTTCGGGGCCAGGCAGGGTGATGTGTGGTTGTTTGTGTGTGGATGGACGGGTTCACTTTTTTTTTTTTTTTTCTCAAAGGTCCAGGGGAAAGAGGCGGAGGCGGACGGGCGGATGCAGTGTATTTTTTGCTTCTTTCTTTCTTTTTTTGGGATGCCGTTCGGTAGGACGAAGCCCCGTCATCAGCATCAGCATCGTCATTGCTGTCGACGTTGATGTTGCATTTGGCGTTGCCGACGGTTTGGCGGTGACATGTCAGTGTAAGGTTATGATTGTGGTTGTTGCAGTTGCGGTTGTCGTGATGGTAGCCCTGAGTTGAGGGGTTAACGCAGCACCAAAGGAAAGGTACCTGCGACAGTGTCTAGGTACCTACCTACCTAGGTACAGTGGGTAGTCCACTGAGGCCCCCTGAGTCTGCAGTCGAGAACTTCCGGCCGCAAGGCGGCCAATCGACGGCCCTTGCCCCGTCCGCCGCGAATCCCCGGCCCAGTCGGACCCGGACAGGCAATGCATATACTCGTCCACGTAGGGTCCGCCACGAACGAAAATTCGACCAAAGTGAGGGGGTTGTGCTTCGCCCGTGGACTGCTCTCGCCCATGACATGTCAGATCTTTCGCATCATCAAGAGCACGAACCGCTTGGCCACCGTTTCACGCATACAATCACTCAACTCGCGGGACGACCGACACTTCTCGCTGACACGAGACCAGCAGACCAGCCTGATATGATATCCCTTGCATGCAGATGGTACGTGACAGGACGCCCGCGACGAGACGGTAAGCATTTAGCAAAGTGCCTAGACCCATATTCTTCCCCCGCTCCGCATCCCCCCAAACGCCTACACGTGTAATTGTAACCGAGTACTGAGAAACACATCCCTGGGCATCACCGATCCGTCCGCCTTGCGTCATGGTCATGGCCAGATCGAAGCCCTCATGGCGTCCGTCCTCTCTTCGTGCCTCCCGTACAGCGTGGTGAACTTGTCTTTCCATGCGATCGTCTCCGCCCTCGGCCGCGGCACCGCCATCGGCCCCGACCCAAACGCGTACGCCCGTCGGAGTGCCAGGTTCCACGCGAAGCTGCTCCCCCCTACGCCCGCCACCAGTCCGGCCCTCAGCATGATCTCGTAGTCGACGAGGCCCCGCTGGTCCCACGAGAACTCGTCGAGCACCACGAGCTCCTTCTCGTCCAGAATGTCTCGCTTAGTCACGACCGTCACGTTGAAGTCCTCGGCTCGTTCCGCAAACGACGTGATGTTCGTTTGTGTCGCTCCGGAGGCGAGGTAGGCCACCGAGGAATTCGATCCCGCAAGGAAGTGGAAGTAATCGGCTGCCTGCGTGAGATAGTCGGGTAGTCCGTCGCTGATGCCCTCCTCTGTGCGCAGGTGGATTCCGACGAAGCTCTCCGGGTGGTAGTTCGTCCGCGGATCGAGGTTCAGTTTGAAGCGAAGCGCAAGCGTGAAGAGCGCCGACGCTGCGAGCCGCCGGGCGTCTTCACGGATCCGCAGGATTCGCCCGAAAGACGAGGCTACCGAGGCTGTGTCATTCGCCGTCGGCCACACCCAGACTGTGTGCTTGAGGTGCACCCGGAGAGGGTATTCCCTGTCCTTGAGAGGTACCCTCGAGTCCAGGAAGGCATGGAACTGTCTGCTCCAGTTGCCCGGGTTGGCGAGGAGCGTCCCGTTGACCCAATCCTGGTTGGTATCGCCAATGTTAAACTCGACGGGATTTGCGACTTCGGGCACGTTGTAGAGCTCGTTCATCGATTCGTACGTTTTCAACTGCGGGCAATACGTCGAGAAGACGTGGTGGAGGTGATCTGCATCGAAGAAGTAGTCTAGTGGTACGGGAGTTCGTGATCCCATGTCCTGGAGGTTTTCCTCCGCGCGAGGGAAAATGCTCGGCAAGACCAACTCGGCTATCAATTGTTAGACGTTAAAAGTCTGTTGAGGGTATGTCGGGAGATGCTCACCTCCCGCCTCGATGGCGAAGCGGATGCAATGCAAGTAGGCATTACGCACAAACCCGATGCCTCCGTGAAGGGCATCACAGCTCATCACCAGCCCAGGGGTCCATTTGCGACTGGTACAAAGGTCGGTGATGGCGGAACCGTCGAACTTTCCGTCGATTTCATGCTCAATGAAGTCGGTGATGAACAGGTCTCTCTGGGCGCGGAACTTGCGGGCAACTTCGTGGACCTGCTGGCGAGAGATTCCCATGTACCAGATTGTCCAAAGAATGAGCACGAACGGTCCTACGACCTTCGCAAGCTGCGTAATGGACGACGAGCCGAGCATGCTGGGCGCTTGATCAATGCAGTCGGGCAACGGTGACGGGATGCACGGGGGAGACCACCCGCTGATGAGGAAGAGGAGAACGCCAAAGAAGACGTCCAGCTCATCCAGGGCGAGGTGGACGGAATGAAAAGGCTTGCCATCGCTGCCAGACCCAGAAATGTGGCGTAAACTGTCGTTCTTGGAACGGCATGGCGTCGATCGACAGATATTGAAGGGATGGTATTGGTGATGGCGCGTTCGGTAGCTGCTAGCTCGTGTGCTACGCTTTTCTTGACGTTCTGCAATTGTGATGGCGGCCTTGGCCATTGATAGACAGCATCATGCAGAACATCGCCCTTCACCTGTCGTTCGAGATAGACAAGTTGAGCCTCTAACTTGGCGAGCTTGTCAGGCCTCATAAGCCTTCAAGATTCATGGCTGGAACAGACGTGATGACCCCCACTACTGAGCCCGCTAATACCAAGACAGCCCGAACAATGCGGTCCGGTCGAATGCCACAACTGATAAATGCCGCCGGACTCACGTGGTGGCTGTCGTTGCCCCCTTAGTCCGAGGAGCTTAGTCAAAGACTGGATTTGGATTTCGGATTATGTGGCCATCTTCGAATTTCGTCGGAGCCAATGGTGGGTTGATCGGGTCTCCTGTTTCGTCTCCATAAGCATTGAACGTGATTAGGACGATAGAGACCAGGATCATAGCTTGTACGCATCGCGCAATGTCCCTAAAGTCTGTCAAAGACCGTCTGATCACGTCGGCGCGTGCGACCAACCCGCTCAAGGGCACATCTGCAACGGTGTCTCCAGGGATATGCGGCGCGGGCGTTCACAGCATTTCCGGGGGTCCATACGGCCCAGATCTCCAGGGAACGGCGTAGAAAATCGCCCTGCGCGCCGGGCGCCGATAGCGTTCGCGTGCCCATTGGCCGTCGCGTCCTTCCTTGGCTCCCAAATCATAATGATGGTGTGTTGCAGTGAACCGTTGCCGCCGCGGGGTCGTTCGTTTGACTCGGCGAAGCCCTCCCGCCGCGCTGGCCACGAGCTTATTCCATCCAGCATTGAAACAACCCGTTGGGCGGGAAGCGGGAAGCAGGACGCCAGTACCCGACGACGCCGGGAAACATGAGCTCAAAAGGCTCAAGCAGACAAGACCACAAGGGATATCCTGCCAACGAGTGCCGATCAACCCCCAGACCAAGAGCGGCTGCGGGCATAGGCTTCGCATGAAGCGCACCATGCTCGCATTTCGGCGGATCTCGATGGTTTAACTGCAGCGTTGCAGTAGACTTGCTGATCACCGCGGTGGGATTCCCTGTCATTTTTCTACAGCTGCTTGGCAAGCCGGTTCGTGATAATGATTAGACGGTACGGATAACCCAAGCCCAAGGACATGCTACACCTGCAGCATCGTAGAAGCAGCAGAAGCGGCCGAAGCAGCAGCCCTCAGCCCACCTGCGAGCTGGGGGCAGGGCGCTTGAGAGGACCCAGAGGGTGATAAGTGCCAAGGCCACACTGAATCCGCTCCCCGGCTCGCCGCTCACCGCATCGTGACCCCATCGTCGTGCAGACCGAAGCAGGCATTCAGAGCCGGCAGAAACGCCATGCTGTGACTCGATTGGCTGTGGGCCCGCGACCTGGCTGCGAATAACAGATGGCAGACGAGGACGCAGCGGAACGCAACGCAACGCAGCGCAACGCAAAGCCGTTTGGGGGACGTGGGATTGTGGTTCGTGTGTTTCGCGCGAGCCGCGGGACTCGTATTGGTATGGTTCGTGACCCTGTCTCCCAGCCTCCGGTCGTGACCAGCTTACACCACTGCAGTCAAGCTGAGTTGCCAGTGCCGTGAAACTTGGCGTCAGTGCCGGCGGGGAATTGTGTGTTCAACGGTCGTCCACCGGGGTCTCTTTTCTCGAAATGACATCTGAGGTGGATGTGGATGAGCATCACCAAATGGTCCTGCAGCAGGGATGGATGGGATGGGAAGAAGGGTCTCGGACCTCCTTCCCGCACCTCCCGTGAATCAGTTTTTTCTCCCTCTTCTCTGTTGTTCCTTCCCCCCTCCAACCCCAGCACGGCCGCTCCTGCCCTCCTGCCAGGTAGAAATTTTTGCAGTGCATCCCAAATGCACTGTCTGTTCCTGCCTCTGAGCTTGAACTTTGGTGGGAACAAGGAAAGAGCATGGGTACTCCGTACGGTACCTGCCAGCCCTGAGTCTTGAGGTGACCAGGCGGGGTTTGCCTTCCAAATTCAACTGAATTCAACGCAAAAAAAGATCTGGTGTGGCCTGGGACCCATGTACCACTGCGTCTGCCCTCCACGTTCATGTGAACGCACACACCAGGGCCCATTAAAGATCTCCAATCAGCACCTCCAATCCCGGCAGTGACCCACAAAATGATGTGACTTCCAGGTTCAAGCAACGCGTTTCGACGCGTCAGAGTCGCGTTCAAGTCGCGACTTCCCACTTCAACCGGCCGGCATCAGAATTTTCCATAGCTCGCACGGATCACATCAAGCTAGTTTCGTCGGTCTTCCATCTACTCTGTTGTTGGACTCACCCCGCCCACCAATTAGCAACACTACGACTGAACCAATGCCTCAACGGACGTCACCGCCCACATTTGTGATGCCGTGAGTCGCTGCCCGCTTGTTGCACTCACCTGGCCGTTCACCGGGCACATCAACGCTTCACCTGTCGCTCGACCGCTCTCGCTCTGATCCGACCTGCCAGCCTGCTGGGAAATATTCAGGTTCCCGTCGGCTGCACCTGCACGAGTCATCCAGCCAACCACTCGCTCTCTCTCGTCCAGTCTCGTTATTCCTATCAGTGTGACGCCGAAATCACATATTCGCTCCTTTGAGAACCTCTATTTCTCCGACTTGCTGCCATCGATATCTTCTGGCCTTGCCCACGACTGCTACAGATACATCCTACCTGATATCCACCATCCACTTGCGGCTTTGTAACTGCTCATACCCTGCTCGACAAGACTCCGATCGTCTCAAAGAACAAACGGCCGGCGCGAACAGGCCTGTCGGTTGCTGCAGACACAGAGAACCAGCCTCTTGCGTTTCCTGGGCCCTGGCCCTTAAGCGGCCGAGCGCAAACCACCGCACAGGCTGCGAACCAAAGAGCCACCCATCCACAAGAGCAATCAACACAGGGCAAACCAAACTTGCTGCCCTTGCCCTGTCCAGGGAAGAAAAGAGAGCACGAACCTGCACGCGCATCCAGAGCATCGTCTGGTTCACTGTCTCACCGCCCCACAACCCAAGCAACCTGGTGGTTTCTGCTGTTGTCCATCCGGACTGTCGTCCAGTGGTCTTCCTCCTCGTCCTTTGGATCAACCGTCTGATTCAATCCAGCTAGTTGCGAGGCTAGCTCGTCTTCTGCTGCATCTGCTACGTTTGCTGCGTCGCCAGACGATCAGGAAAAGTCACTCGTGTCGTTGCTGTTGCGGATAATTCTGTTGCTTTGCCTCGACCACCCGATTCTTGGCTAGGCGCGCTTCTCACACTTCGCGCGCGTCGCACCTTGCCGGCGAACGAAAGAATCAACCAACGAGAGCTCGGAGCCTTGCTTTGCTTTGCTTTGCTTTGCTTGCTCGTCCGGACTATAGACCCCTCGCTGTTCGCTGCTCCATGATCCGCTGCATATGCACTCCTGTCGTGTCCGTCGACTGGCTACACCACGCACCACAGTGCATACGGATTGCATGCGCCTACATTACTGCAATCACCGACACCCTCCCGCGCTGCTGCTGCCCTGCTCACTTGGAAAGACCTCCAGCAACCCCTGTGAAGGAGACGAACGACGACTTCAGCCGGGCCGGGTCTAAGCAGTGACGGCAGACGATCAGTCCCCTCTACGGCGCTTCCCACGTTAACCACATCAAGAAGCACCTCACCGCACATCTATCTTCAGGGTCCTCCCTCTGTGGAAAACAAGACCACGCCCACCCGAGACTCCACCCAGCCACATGCGCTGGTGAGCTTCTGGGCCTATCTCCCGGCGCCATCGCTGTTCCGTCACTCACGGACTCTCCACTGCCTGTCAGTCGGACGGCCCAGCTAGGTTCCCTTGGGCTTAGTCGGTGGGGGATTCAAGCGTGTTCAACTGCTTTTCCAACGCCCCCCCCGGCCACGGCGCTCAGTAGCATCCTCTGCACGGGGGTTCAAGCGAGCAGTGTGCCGTGCGAACTTTCACCCCATCAAGGTACCTTCGGCGTTCAAGGGCTCGCTGCAACCCTCAGGCACAAGCTCAGGCTCAGGCTCAGGCGCAGGCGCAGGCACAGGGCTCTTCCATTCGTATCCTGCGTCCCGCCCCCCCTCCAGCGCCCAGGTTTGCGCCACCCGCCCTTCCAGGTTCTCTTCTCCACTCCGCCCACCGTCTCGCGACCTGCCATACATACTACACCGGTCCGCCTCAACACACGCCGCCCCGATCTTCCTTCTCCCACCCTTTCTTCAACCACAGTCGTTCCTTTCGCAAGTATCAGCCGTCCTCGGTGGTGGGCGCGCTGCGATTCCGCCCGACAAGCCCACGATCACGAGCCATCCACCACCAGCGACGACGACGATAGACGACGTCTGTACGGCTTGTCGCCACGACCCTTTTCCTTTACCCTACCTACAGCTTTGCGCCAGTTGTTGCGCATGCGACACCCGATATCTACGAACTCCCCACGACCCTAGTACGAAACGACGACAACGACGCGACGTTTTTCTTTACCTTTTCTTATTCTTCTTCTTACGATAGTTGCCTTAAGAGCGATTGCTGCTTGCCGGTGTACCGAACGATCTCGAACCAGGCGAGGTCTAGATCTGATTTGCACTTGATTGAGCGCTGCATACCGGCCACCGGAATTGCCTCGATCAATCGGTCTACGGCCCTGTATCTTGAGTAGACGTGGATCGCGAGTCGGACACTGCGAACGCGCAGTCTGCGACATTCGCGTTGAATTCCGTTGGGTTCTGTTTGGATTCCTGGAACCCTGCGCGCTTTCAGGCCGAATTCCAGTCTGTCTCGAACAACTGCCACAAAGACAAGTTAAAGGGCTGCGTCGCCTTTGTTCTCGGTCGGACAACTATCGATCGACCCCAAATTCGCGTACTTCCGCCGCCGTTGGCATTTTCCCAGGAGGCCGTTGCGTGCCAGCTTCCCTTTGGTTGCCCGGCGCGATGAACCCTCAGCATTCCGGAGCGGCCACGCTGCCAAAAGGCTTCCGCTTCCACGACCCGGACATGCAGAATCCCAAAACACCGGAGCCCTCCGCCGCGGACGAGGAATTGCAGCCACCATCGCCGCCGCGTCCACGGCTCAAGCTGAAAAGGCGCGTCGCCTCCAGCCTGGCCGCCCCGACGCAGCAGTTCCTCGCGTCAGTTGCTGCCGCTGATGTGCCGATTCCCAGCATCGAAGAACCCGAAGGATCTGGCGCAAACATGCAGATATCCAGCATGACATATCCTGTCATCCACAACCTGAGGGACTTGGAAGAACTCGGGTTACATAAAGTCCGCGGCAGGCGCTTTTCTCCACCCAAGACGCCAGCACCCGGCGCCGCCCCCTCGCTATCCCCCAAAAGATATCCCAACTGGTCCATCGACTCTGCCGCCGTTAGTAGCGGCGAGTCTACTCCGGAATGCGAATCAAGCCGGCCCTCCACAGCACGGTCCACCCAAACCAGCGCCTCCCTCTTTAGCCGCTTCTCCCTCACGTCTGAGGACCTCTCTTGCATCAGCCCCGAGACGGAGGCTTCTGATCACTTCAACCGGGCCTTCTCGGATACGGTTGATGAGGCTGTCGAGAAGCCAGCCAAGGCAAAGAGCACGAGGAGAAAGGCACCGTGGACCAAGGCGATGAGCGATCACCTCTGGACGACCTATCTCATGTACCTATCGGACCCCAAGGTCACGCCCTTTCGCACCGGCAAGAGCTGCATCCCTCCCGACGGAGTGTGCGCCCGTGTCGCCAGGGAGGCAAAGAGGAGCTGGAGAGGCCCGAAGGCTGCGAGGAAGCCGTTGAGTCAGAAGAGCGGCAGCAGCACCCCTACCGTCGAAGGTGCCTGCACCTTTTTGCAGTGGCCGCATACGCACGCAGCCACCCGGGCACATCTGCGAGAGCTCTGCAAGCTCAAAGCAGCTTCGTCGTCGGCCAGGAAAAGTCAATTTCTCGCCAATAGCCCGACGCCTTTCGGACGGACTGCGACGAGATACTGGAACCGAAGAGTCACGCCGGCCCGGTCCCCGTCGGTGTTTTCGGCCCACGACATGTCCATGTCGCTCACGCTCAGTACTTCCGAGGCCATGCAACCCAACGGCCCTCTGGCACAACTCACCCGGTCAAGCCCGGAGCCTACCCAAGAGCCAACGACCGAACCGTTCCCCCCACTGCCCGTCACCGCACTTCCCATCACCGCCTTGTCTGGCCTCGACGTTCCCGATGAGGGACGCCCACGCCTGGCTTCGCCTTTCATGGCCAACAGCTACGGGCCCAGCTCAACCGATGCATTGTCCGCAGCGGTGGCTTCCTTACCGCAGCGACAGAACCTCAGCCTCGGGCACCGTCGCACCCTGCAGTCTCCGGCACGCCTGACTAGAAGTCGATCCAACACGCAGAAGCGGGTTGGACGGCCACGGCAATTATCTTATGAGCCGCGAAGGACGAAGCGACCCAGTCTCGGCTCGGATCTCTGGGCCGAACCATCGCCGTTCGACGACGCTCCCAAAACGCCAAATCGGGCTGATGCCGAGTTCAGCTCAACCAAGAGCAGCAGGCACGATGACCTCTTCGTGCCGCGGACAAACCTGGCCGGCCTCTTTACCGCCCCGATGGCAATCCCCACCACTCGCCGCGAAGCTTTGGGCCCGTCCCTAGCACCTCCCACGGCGCCCCCGCGACTTGGATCGCCTTTCCCCGGATCGAACACCAGCTTCTCGTTCCCCAACCGGTTCACGCAACCCGACGAGTTTGACCACGGAACGATCCGGCGCCCATTCGCAACGGTGCAGCAATCTGCCGAGAGCGGATCAGCTCCGCCCCGAAACATGGCCAACCGCCTGGCCTACATTGACGACCGACTCCGGGAGTTCAGACAGCGCGACGTCAACCGCCGCCGGTCCGAATCTCCCTTTTAGTGACACATTTCCTTTGTACATTTGCCACGCCCGTTACTATCTGACGACCTTATGAGTTCATGCGAGTCATCTGCCTGATACCCCCATGTGGACAGACTTAGCAAGGACACACGCCCCTCAACGGTACATAGACGACAGCACGTTTTGATGACGGTTTCCTTACTTCACTTCTCGCGGACACATTTGCTTCACATATCGAGGGTACAGACCCATGCGGGCTTGGAGGACTAATTCCCACTTTGCTTGAGATGGTGTGCGATTTGGACGTCTTGCCCATTTTGTCCTGCGGGCGACGTGGTTTGCGCCCGCGCCCTGCTGCTTCCTGTTATGAGAACCATGACGAAGGATACGATGCGACGACATCCGACGAGGACGTCGGACCCTTTTCCTTTTATTATTATCATTCTCGTTTCTTGTAATTATTGGCAGCCGGTGGACCCTCTTGGGCCACCATCGGTGTTGTCGAGTGAGAAACTCCTTGCAAAGGGAACTTTTTTGAAAAACAGAAAAAACATAAGAGAGGTATGGAAGAAAAATAACGATATTTACGGATACGTGGCCCGGGTATCAGAACCGAGGTCTCTAGACGAATGGAAGTGATTTACTTTCTGCACATCAGCCCGAGGGCTTGTACGCCGTGAATGCACTTAACGTCTGATATGTGCGTCCGACTTGTATGCGCGGTCGGGGGTCTGGAACGGTGACGATGACGATCTTTCGGAGGAAGAAGTTTCTCTCGGCCGTGGTGAGATGTGTGATTGGACGTGGAAAAGAGGTGGCTGGGCCTATCACGGCGAGCCAAGACGGGTGGGTAGTGAAGCTGATGCTTATGGTTCTGCACGTCGCCGGGACGCGGTGCCTGTGGGGGAGATGTTGAGCTGCCTTGATGCGGTGATATTTTGTCGTTGTTTGTTTTGCGTTTTGTGATGGCTTTTTTGCGCGTGAGGTCGATTGGATTGGACTGTGTTCGTCTCTTCGCATTGGCCGTCACGAGATGGTGTTGTTTGTTCTGGGGTGCCTACACTCCACGCGGTTTGATGTCGCGGCTTGAGATCGAGACGTTAGGGCTCGCGTTGGGTCAGTATATTAACAAATAGGGGCTATTATTTCACACCCCCTCCTCGGCTATTACATATCCCCTCTAGCCACAACTCCGTGGCAGACGCTTTAGTAATTGGTATAGTGTATACGTACTTTTTACTATAACAATTATAGCTAGCTTGATCTAATTAGAGTATATAATTTACTATAGATCTATAAAAGTATTATATAGTAATCTAAAGTATAGTAAAGAGCTAAAAAACTATAGATTTCTTCTATAGCTTATAGAGAACTATAGAGCCCTCTAGAACTTAGTAGGAGTTTTAGAACTATAGAGTACCTAAAGCTATAGAGCACCTAGAGCTAAAAACGGGAGCCTTAGATCTATAAATAGAGTCCGGCTATAGGTGGAGCCGGTACTAGGTATTAGGTAGTTTGGATTAAGTATTAATCCAACTTAAAGAGTACTACCGCTAGGTATAGACTTAAATAGGTAGAAGCTACCTAAGTCTATATACTATAGTCTAATAGTCTTAATAGTCTTAAAGACTCTTTAGTACCTAATTTAACTTTAATTTCTCTTTTATAGTAGGTTTTTACTCTAAAATAAGAACGCCTTTATTCTAGTTATATTTTAGCCTATCTCGTTAGTAGAGCCTATAGGTGTTCGAATAGTCGTAGTGACCGCGTACATAGGGGTCAATTCGTGATGTGTATTCTGCTTCCCCTCGGCCTAAGGCCCGTGCGCTGCGGCGGCCCCTTTTCGGCCGCGGAGCAGTCTGACTAAGCGCCATACGCGCTGTGTGGGCCTACCACCCCGTTTGACAATAGGTAGCTAAAGGTCGGAGGGATGTGGCTAGAGGGGATATGTAATAGCCGAGGAGAGGGTGTAAAATAATAGCTCCCTAACAAATACGGCGTTTCGAAGGAAGAGTGTCGTTGAGGAGTCGATTCGATGGCCGCGATTGACGTCTTTGACAACCTATGCTGTGGTTGGTGTTTGGGGGACGGACTCTTATCCGGACTCTTATCCCCCCCCCAATGAATGGGTACCCTACCTCCTTCAAGCAGCGACAATGACACGACAGTCACGATGATGATGGACGACGGTGACCACGACGGCGACAGACAATAGTGACAACAACGGACGATATCCCTTTATGTTTGCCAGCTTGTCATCGACCATTATACGTCTAGGGAAGATGCCCCTGTGTTAGTTCATGGTATGCTGGAATTACCAGAGCGGCGGCAACATAAGCCGAAAAGAGGAACCAAAAGCCGCGTCGAGTTATTTTCCTCCTTCGGCTCCATTGGCCCCGTTCACTGACCGGGTATTTGGGGTGGGAATATTGGTCGCGTGGTTTATTGCCTTTTCTTAAGGAGGAAGGAGATCGGGGGGGCATGCTGGGTGTCAGGCGATCGTGTTTCTTGGGTGCTTTCTTGGATGACTCGGCCGAGAAGCCGGGGTTGGGGTCAGTCTGGGGCGGGAAACGTTACATGGCCTCGGAGATGTTGTGGCGGACGTTAGACGTTGGTGCTCTTGAATGGTTGTTAGTTCTCTGGCTGTTTATTGATCGAATATCCGGCGGGCAAAGTCTCGATGTTCCATGGTCCGGATCCGACTATCCGGACAGGAAAGTTAATTCTTCCCTTCTTCCCGGCTTGACAAATACGGTCCAGTTCACGTGTTCGGCCAGCTTTCCCGAGCCGTGTTTCGTTTCTCAAGAGAGGACAAGAAACAACAAAAAAAGTCCCCAAAGGAGGGCGGTTCATTCGAAGATGAGGAGCATGGTTCTTATCAATAAGTGTTTCGTTTTTCAATGGAAACGGAAAACCCTCCCGTCTGAAGGCCACCGACTCAAAAACACGGGACCCGAGAGACCCGAGCAACGACCGGTCGTAACGAGGCCTCCTATATACTATCCTCCCGTTTTGGGAAAAGATGGGGATCGCGAGTGTATCGGGTAATAAGCTTTTTTTGCATTATATTTCTTTCTCGCCGGACAAGACAAATGTGCAAATTACGGCGCTGAGGCTCGTGCGTTTTCCAAGATGCACTAGGCGACGTCCGCCGTGAGCCAAACCACCGCGAAAAGAAAGAGAAGACCGCCGGTTGGGCAGCATCTTTTCGTTGGTTAATTGGACTTTTGCGTCACGCGGACTCGATTCCCCGCCGATCAGATCCCAGGAGGACGGGAATGGCAGACGGGGATTGCTTCCTTTTGGGCTTCAGGGGGTTGGTTCTTTTCTTCTGGTGATGTCAAAGCCTCTGATGACAGATGCTGATGGACACAGGGAGATGATTTCCACATGCATGAAAGTGAGATTCCAACCAGCGTTGTTGGCCCCAAAGGTTTGGCACCTCTAGGCACCGGACCACTGAGAACCCTCTTCTTACGGCTCAGCAAATCGCAGGCCGTGCCGCTCCTACCGGCGCCCCCCCCCCCCCCCCCCAGGGGTCGCGGCCTTGTCTCTACGCCCGACTTTGCTGATGAGCACCGTTCGTCATATTATCTATCAATGATTGCCCGTCACGGGTTCGTCCGCGAGGGGCCCAGAAGTTCTTTTTGTAATGGCTCGGGCGAAGGCCGGCCTGATGTTTTTGCACTCACTGAACATTGACCTCGCTCTCGCGTTTGTTGAACCCGACGTAACCGCGAACGAGTACAAGAAGGCCCGTGGGCTTTTTGGTTTGCGCCTTGCACCGCTGAGGTTCCCACTATAAAAGTACACTAGGTACCTAAGCAGAAGCTAACCCCCCTTGCCTGGAGGCGTTTGCCCGAGAAAGGGTTAGTGAGATGGGAAGTAGTTAAAATTGAATCCGGGGGGGAATACGAATTAATAATAGCACAAGACCCTCCACCACCAGAGGGGATAGCGGAAACCCGCGTAAAATTGGAAAAGGGTACCCAAGATCGCCGGCAGAACCCGCTGCTCGTATAAAACGCCAGAGAAGGTCATCCACAAGGCAGATTAGGACCCCGTTTGCAGTGTTTAAAAACAGTGCACTTGGATCTCCACCGCCAGTGAAGGTGACCTGAGCCTCAGCGGGGTTCCCATGTGGTTCGCCTATTTCCACTGTCCGTCCGGTGCCCATGCTCGCTCCGCGGAGGACTCCAACTGTTTGTTTCCCCCTCTCCCTTCCGTCTATGATTGCGCTCTGCCTTTTATCCTCTCCCTTGGAAGGAAAAAAAGGAAGACGTTGGGAAGGGAAAGATGTGCCAATCTGCCAAGATCGACAAGTATCGCATCCGGTGCTGATGTATCCCTCGGAACTATTAGCATTACACAACACAGGAACATGCACACCATTGAACCAAGCGAAACAATCAAACCGCAGCCTAACAGAAACCACCGCCCCCAAGAACGCCTTCCTCCAAGTGGTAATACTGCCTCGATAGGCAGCAGGAGCCGCCTGGAAGGAGTCTCAGTACTCGATAGTAGTCAGCCTGCTGCATAGCCTCTCCCTCTTGTCCCCTGCATTCCCCATCATCAAAAAAAGGTCCCAATAACCCAAACCCCGAAAAGAAATCCCAAGACCCAGGGCCCAGGGTTTGCTCTTCAATTTTTTACACAGACAAGACCAGGGCAAGGGTCAGACGCACCGTGCTTTTAAACAGTCCGACTTCCCAAAACCCATTTCCAAAAACAGCAAGACCCCATGTGCGTCTGCGTCGTACGTACGTGCGCCGCGAAGCCACTTCCTAATACTAGCCATCTCAACCCACCGTTTAAATCATAGCTGTCTGCCTGCGCGCGCGGAAACCCGGGTGCGGCAAAAGCCTTGGCGGAAACTAGGCTCTCTGGGAGAGGAACTGGGTTTTCTTTCGCTCTCCCAAAAGGAATGCTGCGCATTGCGCACAAAGAAGAGAGCTGGATGACCCGATGCAACGGTGACATACGTCCCTCCCTTCACTTTACTACCGCCCCCAGATTAGTCCGAGCTGAGTGACCTTCTTCTCTCTCATCCGGCGTCAGTCCCATCGAGCTTCAAACGTTCGGCCTGGCTACCTTTCTATCTATCCATACCGGACACGAACAGCTGAGTCGCCTCACACATCTTCAGACGAAAAACAAAATCACGCCAGCACAAACCCAAACTCACACTCCAAAAAAAACCAAAAAAAAACCGCCCAAGCTTTCCAGTCGTACAACACGCTCCAAGGTCACACACACACACACGTGCGCGTTTCTCAAGTGGTCATCAGCCGAACGCCCGGCTGCTTAGCTTTGACTCTGGCTCTCTCTCTCTCTTTCCCCTCCCCTCCCGGCTCGTTCCTCCTCTCCCACCCCCAAGTATAATATCGTGTCAGGGCCGCTCCCGTATTGACTTTACGTTTCTTTTTCTCGCGTACTTGAGAGAGAGAAACTTAAACTCTTCGTGTCCCCCTCCCCATCTTCTTGTCCCTTCGGATCTTTTTCCCAACCCATCACTCCACAACGTAAACAACCACCCACCATTAAGGCTCGCGGCTACCGACTCCCGGCGCCGTGTAAAACCGACACACGTAAACCGTCCGTCAGCGTTTCACACATAGAGGCACCTCGAAACATCGTAGTCACCGAAACATCGTGGTCACCGAAACGAAGGAAACAAAACGTCCCAGCAACAACTGTCAAGTATATTGTCATAATTGGGAAAATAGGATCCCCCCCCTCTTGGGTAGTAAAACTATATACATCCGAAGATGGCTCGTCTAAGCGCCGTCCTCACCCACGCCCTCTCGCTCGCCGGATCGGCCGTCATCAAGGCATCGACGGCAACGACCGACCTGCTGCTGCAACCGCAGCATCAGCAGCAGCATCAGCACCACGACTGCGCCCGCGTCGAGGCCCCGACGTCCCTCACGTGGCTCATGCAGGACCAACCCTTTGAGCAGGAGGATCCGTCCTCGTTCTTCTACGTCAACCAGGACATTGACGCCACAGGTAGGGCGATCCCCCGCGTTCTCGCGTGTAGCACCATGGCTGCGCGCCGTCTATTCGAGGCTGACTCGTCCCAGGGAGCAAGGCGAATAGGGTCGCGCAGCTCGTCACCTTTGGCGCGCCGCTCGAGCAGGAGCCTACCTCTTGCCGCCTCCTTTTCGTCATGCCCGAGGACTCGGAGAGCTGGGAGCTGGTCCAGCGCGAGGGCCTCCAGGATCTGCGAGTATTCAGAATCCCGACCGCCCCCGCCCCCGCCGACGACGCCGTCCGCCAGCAGCAGAACCTCGTGAGCACCATCAAGGTCCGGCCCGGCGCGCAATTCATCGACCTCGGCTCGTGCGACGGCAGCGGCAGTTTCGTCTTCGAGCTGTCCGGCGCCGGACGCAGCCGCCTCGCCTTCCGCCAGGCCTCCAAGCCCAACGACGGCTGGGGCGTCTTCATGGGCAGCAAGTGTCCTGTCGTCGAGAGGACCAACCCCGAGGACCTGTGAGGACGAGGAATGGCGATTTGACGAGCTGAAAATATTAAAGTTTCCCGGGGGAGGGACCAATGGTTGGGATTGTTTTTTTTTTTTGGTTTATGATGGTTATGTTGGCCGAACCGGGTGGATATCCGCCTGGGAGAAGGTCCACCATCACGTTCCGCTCACCTAGAACGCACGTGCCGCGTTCGCCGCCTGCGCCCTCATCTGCTGCTGGCGTAGGTGGTGCTGCACGTTCTTGCGCGGAGGAATGCGCGACGGCTCCGTCTCCATCACCAGCGGCACGAGCAGGAAGTTGTCCAGCTCCCTGCTGGCCGTGGTGTGTGGGCACCTGCGCTCGCCGACGGCTGCGCGGTGGCTGTGGAATGAGCACTGCCGGAACCCGAACTGCCGCTCCTCGTTGCGCAGCTTGTTGGCTGGGATGCGGAGCTGCGGGTTCTTGATGCACGTGTTGAGCTTGCTCGACTTCATCTTGCGCAGGTGCGAGGTGTAGTCGGTGGTGAATTCCGGGAACCGCTCCATCATCTCCTGGAATCTCTCGAGCCCGCCGTCTTCCCTCGCCATCGACGACGAACCCCCCGCGACCGACCACGCGACCATGGCCACCGTCCACCTGCGGATGCGCATCGCCGCCTGCGAGTCGCACTGGCCGTACACGTACTCGACGAAGCGGGGCGTGACGTCCCAGTCGCACCGGAGGTAGATATCCTGGAGCGCGTCCATGGCCAGGTCCTGCAGGTGGTGCAGGTCCAGGCGGGCGGCGAAGATGTGAAGGCGGACGAGGGCCCAGTGCAGACGCTGGCAGGGAACGCCCGGGGCGTCGCTGACGAGCGCAATCATCTCGTCCAGGTGGCGGCGGAACCCGTCGCGCTGGTGCAGCCAGACGACGAAGAGGTCAAACATGGAAGCCGACTCGTTGGGGAGCCGGATCGTCGACTTTTGCTGCGGCAGCCACACAGGCATGGGCTTACCCGACGTCTTGACGATGCCGGCCGGTGTGGCGTCGAGCTGGTCTTCGAAGAAGGGGGCGACGTCGCTGAGTATCCTCTTGTTGACGCGGAATTCCTTCATCTTCTCGCCCCTTCCGACAAACACCCGAGCCACGTTGTCATTTCCATGTGAACTAGAAGCAGAGAAGGGGGTCAGCTGTTGTCCGTTGGAGTTGCCTCCCGTGTGGTGGGAAACGACTTACACGTTGCCCATGGAAGGCTTCTGGAAAGGTGCCGTTGGTCTCGTAATCGGGGCCATTATGACGGTAGTTGTTGATGTAGTTATTGTCGTGGTAAGTGTTCCAGCACTGGGGTATACAGGTGTTTTGGAGCCAGCTCTTGTGTTGAGAAGAGAAGAATAAGAGACGAGACCGAATAAAGACTGTTAGATACCAAGGAAACCCAAGAACACACAAAACGAAGGTCGTGAGTCGTACGTTGCAGCAATGACTCTCCCAGAGAGCTTGAAAAAAGAGGAAAGAGGAGGCCACCACGAGAGCTCGATGGACGGAACCGAGGAAGCTCTCTCATTATGAATTGCCTCGAGTTCCCCCCTCGGATGCAACTCCAGGCGGGCAGAGGAGCAGCGGGCATGGGAGACGGCCATGGCAAGAACATGGGATCGCGGCACGTCCTCCTCGAGCTCCACTAACACGGCCTAGCACGAAACCCCCTTTGTCGTCTGCCAAGTGCAGTGTGTGAATAAGCTTATACGTGATAATCGGCGTTAGGCCGGTTTCGAAAAAGAGGGTATAGACCGTGGCTGGCTCGTCGTCGAGCCGGGGTGGCTGAGCCGGGGGGGTTTGCGGGATTCGCTGGAACGGTTCCCAGATGCTGGCTTGCCTTAGGAGAAGGCTGATATCGGACAGCGGTTCACGTAAAAGACGAGATGTCGTCGCTTGGGACGGGCAGGGGTGGCGGTTTCAAACGTCATTGTCAAACACGCTGAGTGCAGTGGTGTGGGAGTCGTGCCGCGCGAAGTGCACCCTCGACGAGCTCGAATGCCTCATGTGACAGGGTTGCGGGCTGTGTCTTCGCGGGACACGGCTGTAGCGGAAGCTCGGGGCAGCTTAGCCGCGCCTGATATAGGACCGGGGTGCGGTGCTTGGTGCTTGGGTGCATGTCTTGACGTTCCCGACCGACGACGGGGCCCTGTCAAGAGAGAACCGTCTCGTCTGTGCAGACGATCTCTTGCTGTACCAGAACTGACCCAAGCCTGGGGATGATGAGTTGCACCCAGATATCCTGTTGCTCTGAGGACGCGAAGTTTGGTAGCGTCCCAAGCGAGCCGGGATAGCTTCAAGGCAATCATCCTCCACCAACACCCACGAATGGCGCCAAAATGGTTCTTCGGCTCCTATTTTTGGTGACGATTTTTTTTTCCTCTTGTGAAAGTTTTGTGGCTAAAAGAATGTTTTGGGCCAACATGTCAGACAGCGATGTCGGGCGTTTTGAACCGTTGTTTTCTTGTTAGTCGCAGCCGGTCAGCAAGCTAACAAAGCCATGAGGGAATTGTGTAGCGTCCTTACACTAGCTTGCTTAGCTTCAACAACCCCGGGCTATATCGACATGGACAACGGAGCTGCTCCGCCTGCATCTCCGAAGTGCATCGTGGCTCACCTCGCTTGCGTCGATGACTTGGCTTTGGCTACGGATAGCTACCAAGGAATGACCATGGTCATTGCGAAGGAGGCATTTCAATGCTTTGACGCACATGCCACATGGCCCGACGACTTCAATGATGGCAGCCCAGCATCAGAGAGCGTGCATTGAATGATTTTCCAATCTAGAAGCCTGCGCCGCTACATCGTTGCTCCTCCTGTGGCCGTCCGTCCGATGATGCCTGGATCGTCGAGGCAGTGCAACGCTCGCGGGATTTTCGTGCAGGAGGACGAGCCCGAAGAACGGATGCTAAGGGCCGGGCACCTATATCGCTACCATGGGACGTTTGGTTTCAGTCGTGGAGTTGGGGAGGTGGTGGAAGAATCGAAGGCCCGTATTCGCCTCGCCTACAGAATTTTGAAACCCAGACTCGCAGACTCGCCCGCTCGCGGCGACTTGCAGCCTTCCAGAAGGGGCCCAGGAGGCAGGAGCACAGGGCAATTGTCGGGCCGGGCGGCAGAATTCCAGGCGGTGCCCATCGAGTCCCATTGACCGAACCTGGTCGACCTCCGCCTGCAATATCGGCGCGAGCTGGCTCCGATGTAGGTGGATGGAGACGTGGAGTTGAGGGGGTCGAGATTGAGACCCCCAACCCCCGACCCGTAACAAGAGGAAGAACCGGGAGCAAGGGTGCACCTGTCAGAGTTTGTCTCCTCCTCCTGTCTCTTTTGTGTTTTGCGCGGATTTTTTTCCTCATGCTCCAGACAACGGTATTCTCCGTAGACCCATTCTTCATCGTCGAGTCGACGGCCTCTGGGTCTCTCTGGGTCTCTGGGTCTTTTCTGGCCGATCACGCCATAGCGGACCGGGGCAGAAACAAAAGCTGTCAAGGCCATATCCATCGGGGCCGATTGTTTGCCGTTATGTTTTGGCAGAATGATGGGCATTGTTGACGATCCCGCTCCTTGAACGGCTCGCCTTTGACGTCGGGAGCTCCCACGATGATCAGTCGAAAAAGTTGCGACGGTCGAGACCGAATTGGATCATTCTAGCCAACTCAAGGTACAGAGTACCCTGCAGAGAAGAAGCCTGACCGTTGAGCGGTGACGAGTGGCGGATTGGCTGCAGTTGACGTGTCATTGGCGAGAGAAAGACGGTAGGGCGAAGGCCAGACCATTTCCGACACCGTGGCGGTAGCTTTGAGACAATTGCCTCAATTGAACGGTGAAGACGTTATCCAATTGAGGGAGACACTGGCGCGTGAGGGTGAGACATCTGCTGCCGAGGGCGAGAAGAGGAATTCAATCGGCATCACGGCTCTCGAGGACAGAAACAACACCGGCGGTGATGGTGGTGGCGGCGGCGGCTTCGTGTCGATACCGCCTCAGCTTTGCGTCCAAGCTTGCTAGCTCCCGCAGTGGTGTCGCCGGCGGCGAGGGAGGTAGGTTGGGGGCAGCTCGAGGCATGAAGGGGAGCTGTCCCTGGCGCCAACGAGAAGCTCGCACTGGGGGCAGAGAAGCAATGAGCCAATGGGCGAGCAGCCAACCGACCCCACTCACTGTACGCTGGATGCCTCAGCCCAGCTTCAATTCTTCCTCAGGCACGCAATGAGCCAATCTCACTCCGCGATAAGGCAAAATCTGCTTTCCCCCGCCACGTCCACACCGCCCTTCCATATCGAGGCAGGTCCCCTGCGTTCCTGCCGCCCTGCGGCCCCAATTGAGCCAGTCAGAGCTCGTCTGCCCCTCCTTCGTCTTCCCACGGGCCACCCATTGTTTGCCCTGCATTGTTCTCTGCAAACTTTAGCTGGCCTGACGTTATGGTCGTGCTTCAAGTCGGGCCTGACTCTCTGAGGGTTTGAGAAGTTCCACCTCAGGTAAAATGCATAAACAGCCAGTGCATCCAAGCGAGGGCTTCTGGTGGACGGGACGCTGGATGTGTGAGAAAAATGGCAGCCGGGGACATTGGAAGTGTCAGTAAGCTCAAGGTACCTAAAAAAGGCACAGGCGGGTACCTACCTGAGGTACCAACCCAGTGTGGCTACCTGAGCTAGGTACCTCACCTAAGAGAACACGACCAAGGTACGAAAGGCGCTAACAGCAAACAATGGGAAGCTTGCGGCCTCCCGCGGGGCTCCATTGCCCCTCGAGATAGCGCTTTGTATACCCCGCCATGAGCTGCCCGGCCAACAGTGGGGCTTCAGCAGAGGTCCCCCCAATGATGGGCGACGCTACACGCCACGCTGCGTTCTCACGGCGTGTCAGAGGCCGCGCTTCCCAAGGGCAATCTGCGACAACCCCTCCTTCCCTACCAAAACTACCCCACCTCAACGCTACTAAAAGGAATTCTCACCTCATTTTCTGGGCTGCACACTATAGAAAAAAAAAAAAGATCACAGTGCTGCTGCACAGTTATCCATACCGGCAACGAGACCGAGGGAGGGAAAAAAAAGTGACCGTAGGTGTGAAGCCGACTTCGCAGTCCAATAGACTCGTTGGGACCCATTCCAACCTGCCCCTCGCACGCAATTGCCCAATTGACCGACTCGGGTGCCACTAGAGTTTTTTTTTTCTTTTATCCGCGCGTCGGTTCTGAGGACTACTTCATCTGCCCCTCCTCCTCTTCTTCTCATCCGTGTCCTCTCTCTCTCCTTCTTCCTTCCCTCCCCAACCGCCTCTCTCTCCATTCCTCTTACCTTGCTTATCTTTTCGGCGGGGTAATTCTCTTCACATCACCATTTTATCACACTTGAATCTCTTGCGTCGTTCCGCAACAGCATTCAAGATGGTTCAGTCCTCGGTTCTTGGTTTCCCCCGCATGGGTGTGAACCGTGACCTCAAGAAGGCCAACGAGGCTTACTGGGGCGGCAAGCTCTCTCGCGATGAGCTCCTCGCCGAGGGTAAGAGACTGCGTCTCGCCCACTGGAAGATCCAGAAGGATGCCGGCGTCGACATCATCCCCAGCAACGACTTTGCCTTCTACGACCAGGTCCTCGACCACATCCAGCTCTTCAACGTACGTGACTCGCGCCAAAAAAAAAAAAAAAACTCTGCTTCCTGCAGCCGTCAGCATCACCAAAGCTAACGTGTCCAATTAGTCCATCCCTCCCCGTTACGCCGAGACCAAGCTCGAGCCCATTGACGAGTACTTCGCCATGGGCCGTGGCCACCAGAAGGACGGCATCGACGTCCCCTCTCTGGTAAGCCCCGCCCCCGCCCCCCGCTCGAGCACGAGCGATAAAAGAGATACCATAACGTAAAACAATTTGCTGACGGCTCCATCAATAGGAAATGGTCAAGTGGTTTGACTCCAACTACCACTACGTCAAGCCTACCTTCCAGGATGGCCAGACCTTCAAGCTCTCCGCCAACCCCAAGCCCGTTGTTGAGTTCAACGAGGCCAAGGAGGCCGGCATCGTCACCCGCCCCGTCCTTCTGGGTCCCGTCTCCTTCCTCCACCTCGGCAAGCCCGACCGTGGCCAGTCTGTCGACCCCATCTCTCTGCTCGACAAGCTCGTCCCCGTCTACGTCGAGCTCCTGAAGCAGCTCAAGGCCGCTGGTGCCGAGACTGTCCAGATTGACGAGCCCATCCTCGTCTTCGACCTCCCCGAGAAGTCCAAGGCCGCCTTCAAGCCCGCCTACGAGGCTCTGACCGCCGCCGGCCTCCCCAAGCTGGTCCTGGCCACCTACTTCGGTGACATCGTCCACAACTTCGATGTCCTCCCCGCCATCAACAACGTCTACGGCCTCCACGTTGACCTTGTCCGCAACCCCGAGCAGCTCGGCCCCGTCCTCGAGAAGCTCGGCCCCAACCAGATCTTGTCCGCCGGTGTCGTCGACGGCCGTAACATCTGGAAGACCAACTTCGCCCGTGCCATTGACATCGTCAAGCAGGCCATTGCCAAGATTGGCGAGGAGCGTGTCATCGTCGCCACCTCCTCTTCCCTCCTCCACACCCCCCACACTCTTGCTTCCGAGAAGAAGCTGCCCGAGGAGGTCTACGCCTGGTTCTCCTTCGCCTCCGAGAAGGCCGTTGAGGTTGCCACCATTTCCAAGGCCATCACCGATGCCGCCTCCGTCCAGGCTCAGCTCGATGCCAACGCCAAGGACATCCAGTCCCGTGCCACCTCTGCCCGCACCAACGACCCCAACGTCAAGAAGCGCCAGTCTGAGGTTACCCCCGAGATGCACAACCGCAAGTCCGAGTTCCCTACTCGTATTGCCGCCCAGCGCAAGCACCTGAGCCTGCCTCTCTTCCCCACCACCACCATCGGCTCCTTCCCCCAGACCAAGGAGATCCGCATCCAGCGCAACAAGTTCACCAAGGGCGAGATCACTGCTGCTGAGTACGAGAAGTTCATCGAGAAGGAGATTGACGACGTCATCGCCATCCAGAACGAGCTCGACCTGGACGTCCTCGTCCACGGTGAGCCCGAGCGTAACGACATGGTCCAGTATTTCGGTGAGCGCATGGACGGTTACGTCTTCACCACCCACGCCTGGGTCCAGTCTTACGGCTCTCGCTGCGTCCGTCCCCCCATCGTTGTCGGTGACATCTCTCGCCGCAACAACGAGCCCATGACCGTCAAGGAGTCCAAGTACGCCGCTGCCAACTCCAAGCGCGTCATGAAGGGCATGCTTACCGGCCCCATCACCTGCTTGCGCTGGTCTTTCCCCCGTGACGACGTCCACCAGTCCGTCCAGGCCCAGCAGCTTGCTCTGGCCCTCCGCGACGAGGTCGTCGACCTCGAGGCCGCTGGCATCTACGTCATCCAGGTTGACGAGCCCGCCCTCCGTGAGGGTCTCCCTCTCCGCTCCGGCAAGGAGCGTGAGGCCTACCTCAAGTGGGCCGTCGACTCCTTCAAGCTGTCGACTGCCGGCGTCGAGGACTCCACCCAGATCCACTCCCACTTCTGCTACTCGGAGTTCCAGGACTTCTTCCACGCCATCGCCGCTCTCGATGCCGACGTTCTGTCCATCGAGAACAGTAAGTCCGATGCCAAGCTCCTCCGCGTCTTCGAGGAGAAGGCCTATCCTCGCCACATTGGCCCTGGTGTCTACGACATCCACTCCCCCCGTGTCCCGTCCGAGGAGGAGATCAAGACCCGCATCGAGGAGATGCTCAACAACGGCCTTCGCCCCGAGCAGCTCTGGATCAACCCCGACTGCGGCCTGAAGACGCGCCAGTGGGCCGAGACCAAGGCCGCGCTGACCAACATGGTCAACGCTGCCAAGTACTTCCGCACCAAGTACGCCGACAAGGCCTAAGCGGATGATGCGGTGTATATGAGTGTGATTTAGGTGTTGGTTGGGATACGACGGTCTTTTCAACAGACATAACGACGTGGCAATACCCGCGGGGATAACCGGAAAAAAATCAGGGGAAGGTTTCGGACACATTCAACATAGGCGTTCTTTTTTCAACATTATCTCCACGGCGTTTTGCAAGCGGGTTTGGGACTCGGGGAAAAGTAAGGCATTCAACAGATACCGCTTTCAGGGAAGGGTCCCTAGGTAGACTCCAAAAGGCCCCTTAACGGGCTAGAGGTCTAATGTAGTTAGTATGTTCATGAATTCATGATCTTGTTTCAAAATTGGTCCCCCATGAGTGATGCGTCGGTGGCACGCAACGAGTCATCAAAGTAAAGTTATGACTGCCTGCTCTCTTTTCTTCCCCTTGCACACATGAGCATTGTCATACGAACAACCTTGACTGCGGCCGTTGAGTAATAAGCATGTTCCATCGCGAGACCGCCGAAACTTGGATTTATAAGAAACTCGGGAAACGGGCTAGCGAGAAACGGAGGCTTATTGGTGTAGCAAATAGAAAGATCGGAGTTTGGTGCCCGAGCCGGTGTCACGGGCCAAGAGGGAATAACTCGGGATGACGCCACACGGGAATGCCGCTCCGGACGCCATCCGATGCAGGCAATTACTCAGCAGACCAGACGCGGGATGGCTTCACGAGTCCATGACGACCCAGAAATGGGGCAATTTGGCAGGGCGAGCGCATAGGGCGTGTGGGAGACCTGGTGGCAATGACGACTTGTTGGACGTTGAAGCTGATAAATCTGGGTTACCTAGGTAGACTAAGAGACCCATCTCCACTGCAACTGCCACCAACCACCACTGCTGCGATACTGCAGTGAGGCTTCTGTCACCGATGCACTAACAATTTGGCAAGTAGAATCAACTGTACTCCGTAGAGGCAGGCACACACCAACGAGGAGAGGAGGCCCTCCTTCCCCGTCTTGACTTGGTTCCCACACGACACGAGCTATTATCCTTTTTTTTTCCTTTGCCTAGGAAGTTTACTACAAATCAACTGCCAAAGCCCACCGCGACGGAACCTGATTTCCGCCACTCCCTCCTTACCGGGCTCTGCTTTAACCTTGTTGATAAACCCCTCGAGACCCCCGGCACTTCACATCATCACATCGTTAACCAGAAACCGTTGGCAAAACAAACACCTCCTGTCACCCGCAAGCGAACCGGACGCCGTCCACCTTCCACCCAAAAACCCCGCATCCCGTCTTCTAAACCGTCTTCCCCTCCTTCGCGAAGGAAGAACAGACGTCAACCATGCCTAGCACCGCCAACAAGGCCGCCGCCGGCGTGCCGTATTACACCCCGGCCCAAGAACCCCCCGCGGGAACCCCCGTCGACGCCGCATCGGCTCCGACGCTGTTCCAGCCCCTCACCATCCGCGACCTGCGCATCAACCACAGGATCTGGGTCTCGCCCATGTGCCAGTACTCCGCCCCCGATGGCCACCTCACAGACTACCACCTTGTCCACCTGGGCCAATTCGCACTCCACGGCGCCGCCCTGACCATGGTCGAGGCCACCGCTGTCGAGGCCCGGGGTCGCATCTCGCCCGAGGACGTCGGCCTGTGGCAGGACTCCCAGATTGCCCCGCTGAAGCGCGTTGTCGACTTCATACACTCGCAGAACCAGCATGCCGCCATCCAGCTCGCGCACGCCGGCCGCAAGGCGAGCACACTGGCGCCTTGGCTTACCGGGGGCACCGGCAAGGACCTCGTGCTGGACAGCGAGGGAGGCTGGCACACCGACGTCGTCGCGCCGAGCCCCATCCCCTACCTCGAGGATTGGGCCGTCCCCAAGGAGCTGACCATCGACGAGATCCAGGGGCTCGTCAAGAAGTTCGCCGAGTCGGCCAAGAGGGCCGTGGAGGCTGGCATCGATGTCATTGAGATCCATGGCGCCCACGGCTACCTCATGACCCAGTTCCTGTCGCCTCTGACCAACGTAAGCTGCCCGCCAATTCTTTCGGAAGCACATACTAACGCACCCCTTAGAAACGCACCGACAAGTACGGCGGCAGCTTCGAGAACCGCACTCGCTTCCTCTTCGAGACCATCAAGGCCGTTCGCGACGTCATCCCCGCCGGCATGCCGCTCTTCCTCCGTATCTCAGCGACGGAGTGGATGGAGCACCAGTCTGAGCCCTCGTGGACCATCGAGGACACGATCCGCCTCGCGAAGCTGCTCCCGGAGGCCGGCATCGACCTGCTCGACGTGTCGAGCGGCGGCAACATGCAGTCGCAGAAGATCAAGATCTCGCAGTACTACCAGGTCAGCCTCGCCGGCAAAGTCCGCGCGGCCCTCGAGAAGGAGGGCATCGAGCTGCCGATCACCGCCGTCGGCCTCATCAGCAGCGGCGAGATGGCGCGGGGTATCGTGCAGGCGCAGCAGGGCCAGAACGGTGCCAAGGCCAACGACACGATCGAGATTGACGAGGAGCACGGGCAGGTCACGCAGGCGGACGCCGTGCTCGTCGCGAGGCAGTTCCTGAGGGAGCCCAACTTCGTGTACAAGGCCGCGGACGAGCTCGGCGTGGACGTCAAGTGGTCGAATCAGTACGAGCGCGCGCCCAGGAGGAAGAAGAATTGACTATCGAAGGGGAAGGGGGTCCGTGATAGAGTTACGAAATTATGAAAGAGCAAAGACTAAGAAAGACTTTTTAGAGGAAGAGAGTCAGAGTCGTCGATCATATCGCGCATAGTCTGGCATGACATAAGGTCCGAGATGAGAGCAGAAGTGGCTGGGATGAGGATTAGAGATGATGGAGAAGAGGGCTAGATGCGGTTCTTAGAGGAACCTAGAAAGACATGAAGAACATTATCGATATGTCTACCTTTATTAAGTAACTGTGTGACTTTACATTCTGATTCGCGGTACTGTGATAACTCGTAGAAACAGGAGACCTTTTTAATTTAAAAGCATAATGTACTGATGTCGAACCACGAACCTCACTTATTTGACATGGAAGATCGGCGCTTTGAGCACTCCGATGTAACGCGTTCTGCGCATACTACTTACGTTCTTTGACCTGGCCGGGCCGGGCTGGGTTGTCTTTTTTCTTCCCATGTCTGATGTTACATTCTAGTTACTAGACGATGTTTAAGCTGTGGTCAGGCCAGGACAAATCCTCTTTTCTTCTCATACCTAACGATAGCTGTTAGTTACTAGACTAGTCCTTGGCTGCGGCTGGGCTGAGCTGGGCCCTCTTGTCTCTTCCCACGTCTACTCTACTTGTTTTTTGAGTTCTAGTACGAATATCCTTGTGATTAAGTCAATTAGTCTAATACATCCTTGCCGATAAATATGTTAAATAAAGTAAGCTAATAACCCATCGTCCTCTTTCCTTGGAGCAACCGGCTTGGTCGAGGTGCGGCGGTTGGCCAGACTCCTTATGGGCGTGCCTAGGACACTCTTATATCCCTTAGTTAAGGTCTCTAGGTGGTAAGAGAATGCAAAAGCCTTGATTTCGTTGACACCCGACAACTGACGAGACGCAGAAGGGACAACTCTGGTGTCGTGGTACGTTCGGGGGTGCTTTACCACGGCTTGACGGGAGGAAAAGCGGTAGTTACAATGACGCATGTTCGTGTCGTCCATCATCGCTCTGCAGTAGATCTCTCCAACTCCGAGAAAGGCTCGGCCCTGTTCCTCTGTCTCGTAGGTAGGGATTAGGGCACGGCGTCGTTCTGTCTAAGATACTGTCGAAACGTAGCAGACGATTGGTATCCATTCCGTTTGCCTGACATCTCGGGTTTCGCGAGACGGGATCGGAGGCCGGCGTTGAGATCGAATGATGTTGTCTCCTTCCCACGTCGAACAATAGTGAGCCATGTAGCCCTTTGTATGTGGTGACATCTGAGGGAGAAGTGCTGACAGCGGAGCCTGGAGACAGGAGGAGAGGCCTAGGAGGCCTACTGTGACACGGGACTCTGCTCCTCCAACAGATGGTTGTCCCTGTTGTCCCTGTTGTCCCTGTTGTCCCTGTTGTCCGTTAACGCCCCTGTGTGTACAGTAGTAGAGACATGCCCTCTGATGGATCCATAAGCCCAGGGAAATCTCGAGTGAGCCAACAAGTCAAATTCACCAGTCCCTGATATTCAAACAGTGCTCCTTCTGCCACTAGCTACAACAGGACACTTGATGTTCAGGTTTGGTTTTGTCTTTTTACCAGCGGCAAGATCATTCAGGAACCGTCATTCTCAGCTCCGAAGCAGAGAGAGAGGCAAGTTGGAACATCCTAAAGAACTGCTCTTTTCGAATTAAACATGCCGTGAGACAGGAGCTTTGTGCGCAACTCTGCACACGATCGTATCATCTCTTCATGGCGTCAGCCAAGTCGATGAACATCTGCAACGCCTCCTGCCTCCACGTGTCGGCATGCAAGTGACTATCCTCCGCCACGCTGAAGACGAAATTCTTCGGGTCGGCTCGCAAGTACACCGGCCACGAGACGTTGAAATCAGTCACTGAAAAGACACATACTTTCGTCAGCAAGTAGCAATGGACGTTTGGCTAGTTGGTAACTCACCCTGATGGTTGTTGGGCGACCCCGAGACCACGAAGCTGATCCACATCCGGCTCATCACGTCCGCCAGATCCTCGAACCTTGTCCTCGCCTCCGGGTCCGCGGGGAACGGATCGACGACCCATCCCACGGAGTCCCTGTTCCCGAACATGAAGGGTATCTCCTGGTAGTGCGTCGCCCCGAGCGTCTCGGCGTCGACGTTGGCGGTGACCACGTCGAAGAAGTAGCTATAGCTGGGAACCCCATAGTCAGCCCAGATTTGGTTCGCGAACCGCCTGCCCGCGGCGTAGAACGCGTCTCCGAGCCACAGGCTCGTCAGCCCGTACTCGGCGCCGAACTTCGGACTCGGGTTCGCTAGCACCGTCCCCAGCCCGGCCGCGGGATCGTGGAGCTCTTGCTGATAGAGCTCGGCCCACTTCTGCGTGGTTTCTTCCGGTAGGGGGTGGTTGTTGTTGACGGCGGCGACCATGTTCGCAAAGTCCTCGTGCGTGTCCAGCGGGCCCGGCATGGCGAACTGTAGCGTGGAGGAGCCGTCGTTGCGCGTCGAGCCGATGAGCAGCGGCACCTTGACGAATTCACCCTTCTTTAGCAGACGGGACCCCGTGTCTGGGAGGAGGTCGCCGTCCAGGGTCATGGTGTACGGGAGAACCAGGCTGGCTTTTTGTAGTAGTTCCGCCGGGACGGAGCGCAGACAGTCCAGCGGGGACTCGGCGCCCGAACAGCCGGTCACGCTCAGAAGAGTCTGGAAATGCATCTCCCGCTCCTCTTCAGAATGCAGCGATACCGAGGGAAAGGGCCTGCCGCTTTGCGCGATGGCGCCGCTGAAGAGGCCCTCGTCGGGGGCGAGGAGATGGTACCCCACGGACGCGGCGCCGGCCGACTCCCCCGCGATGGTTACCCGGTCAGGGTCGCCGCCGAACGCGCGGACGTTCTCCCGGACCCAGGAGAGGGCCTGGCGCTGGTCACGCAGCAGCAGGTTTTCAAGCCCTGCTTTCTCGACCTGCGGTCCGTTGGCCATGCCGAAGACGCCGAGGCGGTAGTTCACGCTGGCGAAGATCATGGGGTTCCCATGGCCACGGAGTTGCGCACGAGGAAGGAGCCGTTGTAGCGCGGGTCGGCGGCGCCGTCGTACTTGAACGCGCCGCCGTGGATCCAGACGAGCACCGGGAGGAGGTTGGCTCCCGCGGGAAGGCCCGCGGGGCGGATGATGTTGAGGTGCAGGCAGTCCTCGCTCGTGGCCGGGTGGACGTTCTGGACGATCCCCGGGACCTGCGGGTCGTTGCCGATGCAGTATGGTGCGTAGGCGTGGGCCGTCTTCGTCATGCCGGGCCATGGTTCTGGTGGGACGGGCCGTCGGAGGCGGCGGTCGCCGATGGGTGGCGCGGCGTAGGGGATGCCGAGGAAGAAGTCCTGGTTGAGGTTGTGATTGTGGGTGCCGGCCAGCGTGCCGTTTTTGAGGGAGACGAGAGGTGGTGTTGAGGTCGACGCGAGGGGGATTTGGGTTGGTGTTGCTGCTGGGACGAGGGCCAGGAGGCCCAAGACGAGCCCGTCGAGAATATTGAACAAAAGCATATCGAAGATATTTTGTCTACCTGTGAGACCTCGAGGTGCTGGACGACACTGACGTAACCTGACTTAACCTGACTTAACCTGACATATTTCAGATATGAAGATTTTCAGGGCACATGGTCCGGCTCTGTACTTTTAAACTTCTTCCCACTACGAAAATCTCGTGCATATTCTTATCGTCAGGAACTTCTTATCTCCAAAGTGGGATGAAAAGGTGACCGCAGACTTGCCCCGTAAGATCGGCCGGGTTCAATCCAACAGTCGGACACACATGGAGTTGTCCGTACTGCTTGGCAATGCCGGAACGTGCATGGCAGGGTAAGCCGAGATCCCGGCAAAATGACTATTGAACAGGGTACACAAGGTGAGAGTTGGTGTAGAAGAAGGATAGGACAAGCGGAATCATGCCTCCTATCTTACGTTGATGAGGTCAGACTGCTGCCGGTTGACAACCGTAGATTCACTAAACAACCACTTGACGGCCCTCTGTTGGGCCGTGGATGGCCAAAATTCTCACCGGATTATGAGTTTTACGTGGTAAATAGGCTATGAGAAGTTGTAAGATTCGTCCAGGGCACCCGCCAACACTACGGTCTTTGCACGGCACCGGTCGCCGATCGCAAATGGCGGAGGTGGGGCCGGGGTGCCGGAGACCTTCCCGAAAACCTTCTCGGGAACCCTTCGTGGCGGGCGAATTTGCCAAATAAGCTTGCCGACTTACGCCGCCAATGAGAGGATCGAATGATTTTCCGCCGAAAGGGTTTCTCGGGAGCCGTCACTCGATCACTGTGTGTTGAGGCATCCTTCTCTTGGGTAGGTTTGACACTCTCCGTGCCTTCTTCGTCTTGCCCCCACCCCCGTAGATGCACTGGGACGCCGACTTGATATGTCCCCGTCCGCAGTGCAAGAGCAGAAAAAGATGCACCAAGGCAATCAGGCTCACCGCAAGCTTCGTGGGTGCAAACTTGCTTGACGTTCACACCCGAAGGCAGGTGTCGGCAGGCAGCCACAGCCCCCACGTGCCCCGCACAAACATTTAAGTACAAAATTTCCTCCTCCTTTTCCTTAACAAGGACCCGTAGCTCAGCTGGTTAGAGCTTTGTGCTTATATTGCGTTATCCCACGCCAGTATGCCTCGCAAGGGTCGAGAGTTCGATCCTCTCCGGGTCCATTCATGTTTTTCGTTTTGCTTTTGTGTCTATTAATTAGTGAGTAGTGTCTGTATATTTTCCCACGGTTTGAACGTGATGGTAGGTGGCTTTTTTGGTGCATTTAGCTGCTCTTCAGTTTCGGAGCCCGAGCGGGCCAGATTCCACGGCAGCCGCTGTCTCTCGACAGTCCCTTCGTCGCAGAGAATGCATGTTCCAGACGACGATACCTGCCCGCAAGACGCTTCTTTTTCTCTCCCTTTATACAAGTAGAAAGAAAGAGAGTAAACCTGCCAAGAAGTAAGTAAGTAAGATCGCCGCAAGCACCGCGAGAGCCACCCGGAATCTCCAAGGCGCCTTCGTAAGACGCCAACTTCTTCTACCAAATACGCTCTCTGAGGCGCAGCTTACACAGCTTTGCATCAACGACCCGTCGTCGCCCATCATCTGCAGAGAGATGCCCGGGTGTAATTAAACGCCTGTTTGATCAACTGACAAGCCCACCAGCAAAGACTTGGTCGGCCGAAGTGGAAGGGACCTTGCCTACCACTAGATGCGCCCGCCAAGGACAGATCGCCAGACCGGAGGTAGACCCCGCCGGGTCGGCAGATCAAAGTCGACTGCCGGCCCCGCCGCGGATCCGGCTCCGTGGAAGCGGGCGACAGAGGAGACGGGAGAGGAACGAACGCACGAGGAATATGACGATCATAGGTGGCTGAACTTTCCATTTGCGCAAAGCTTGCTGCACATTCTTGAGAAGGTGAGTTTAGAGTAGTTGCCATGGGAATGCACGAGACAGCTGGAATAGGAAATCAGCTATTTTAGTTGCCATGGTCGGATTCGATACTAGTACAACTAATTAATTATTGAAGCTCAACTTGCGATGAAGGAGGTCTGCAGTTGACATTCAGTCATCGACGACTCTGACTCTGTGACCTTAGATACAGCAGAACAAGTTGCGGTGAGATCAAATCACCACGAAGCCAAATCATCGCCAAAGAAAGGTTCTGTCACTGCAAGGGACTGCCTGCTAATAGCCGGAACGAGGGGAAGCTCGGAGCTCTGCGGCAGGTAATTGAGGCCCAATCCACTATAGACTACGGCAAGCTTGGCCGCTACGCTACTCATGAGAGTTCAGGCTGAGCTGCAGTTTCGCATCAGCCTCTTGAGCCGTCGTGACGGCAATACACCACGGAGGAAGATGCACCGGAAGGTCTGCAGGCTCTCACTCAGCTCACCAGGCCGGCCACCTGGTTTACCGAGCAACTCACTGTAGAGAAAAGAAGAAATAGGCGTTCGTGCCGAATCCAGGGACTGAGCGCGCACGAGCCAGCGCCCACAGGGGAAGCAAGCGGAAAGCCCTCAGTGGCCCGAGGGACGAAAGCAGCCCACTGAGAGCGGATACGTACCACCTTAACCGTAACTGATGGGGAGCACCTAGAGCTTTCAGGGCGGGCGCGAATGCAGTACTTTCCCGCTCGGGAGTACCTGTGCGGGGGCGGGAAGCAACGGCAGTTGGCCAAGTACCTCGCCGCTGTCCAGGTACATGAATAGCGACCTCCCCGTTCTGGGAGACCTGTCTAAAAAGTGGGCACCTCGGGCCCTCGAGCATCCATCGCGGAAGGTCGAAAGGACACATTGTACCAAATCTGCTGAACCTGAAGTCATCCAGGCAATTCTAGCCAGCTCGCCCTCCTTAACCCCCCGTCCCGTTCTCTTCCCCTTCGACACACAGTCTTCTCGACGCACCAACAGACCCAGTCTCCGGCTCTTTTCTCCCATTGCCAACGGGCAGATTCGTCAATTCTTTTTTTTCCCTTCCCTCGTCGCAAACCTACCGGCCCTACCACAACGCCGCCGAAACGTCAAGGCTAGCCCTCGGATCTCAGCTGCAATTAACCCTCTTTTTTTTTTACGGTTTCGATCACTCAATCTCTCCCCACCAAAACAGTTCCCGTCTCTGCCGACGAGAGCCTGAACCGACACGACAGAGAACGCACTCAGATCAAACAGCTGGTCTGTCTGTACCTTGTTGTGCGACAGCCACGTCAATCGAACCTCACGACAGACACCCTCTTTCGTCTCGACCACATTCCCCTCCTCGCGATGGCTCAACAGAGAGGCCCCTCGTATGGTCTGGGTGCCGGCGGTCCCCCGTCTTTCGGTGGCCCGAGTATGGACAACGCCGAGTCCAGCCCCCTGGACATGATCCGGCAACAGACGAGCAAGATTGAGGACTTTTTGGACACGGCCAGCGAGCCCATCAAGCCGTGAGTTGGACCTGGACCCGACTCTTGGCAGGGAGCTTGCCGGGAACCTCGTGATGTCGTGTGAGCTGCTTGCTGACTGGAGTTGCCCGACAGCTACCTGCCCGCCATCGGCCGCTTCCTGATCGTCGTCACCTTTCTCGAGGATGCCCTCCGTATCATGACCCAGTGGAGCGACCAGCTTCTCTACCTTCACGACTACCGCCACAGTACGTGCCGAGCACAAGCCTCGAGTCGCGATCGGATGCTAACCCTCGTCCAGTCCCGTCCGGCATCACGCACATCTTCCTGATCACCAACGTCGTTGCCATGACCGCCTGCTCCATTCTCGTCATCATCCGCAAGTACTCCGACTACGCCGTCGCCGGCCTTATGGCCGTTGTCGTCACGCAGGCGCTGGGATACGGCCTCATCTTTGACCTCAACTTCTTCCTCCGCAATCTGTCCGTCATCGGCGGCCTGCTGATGGTGCTCTCCGACTCGTGGGTTCGCAAGACCAAGGCTTTTGCCGGTCTGCCCACCCTCGACGAGAAGGACCGCAAGATGTACTTCCAGCTCGCCGGTCGCGTGCTCCTGATTTTCCTCTTCGTCGGCTTCGTCTTCAGCGGCTCTTGGTCCGTCTGGCGCATCATTACCTCCCTGATCGGCTTCGTCGCCTGCGTCATGGTCGTCGTCGGCTTCAAGGCCAAGTTCAGCGCCACCCTGCTGGTCCTGATTCTCAGCGTCTTCAACATCCTCGTCAACAACTTCTGGACTGTAAGCCGGTCCGTTTCCAAGCAGGAAATCTCATTACTGACCCGTTTCATAGCTTCACGAGCACCACCCCCACAAGGACTTCGCCAAGTACGACTTCTTCCAGATCCTGTCCATTGTCGGCGGTCTCCTGCTGCTCGTCAACAGCGGCCCCGGCCAGTTCAGCATTGACGAGAAGAAGAAGGTCTACTAAGGGAAGACACGGAAGGCCCGGCTTCGGACGGGCAGAGGAACCGGAGAAGGAGGCAACTACCCGCAAAATCTGGTCGGTTTCTTGGCATTACGAACGGCATTCATCAAAAGGTTGCGCAATCCCGCGCCGCGATCACGGGTGGCGGGTTACGAGATTACATCGTGGCATATATGATAGTAGAGAGGAGGACACTAGTTGATATGGAAGTAAGCTGCGCGCTGAATGGGAGAAGATACACATTATGCACAACCGTTGAGCAATCGCGAGCATGTGTAGCCGGGGGTTGCGAGAGAGGAGCTTGGCACACCGACGGCCAGCTCCAGAGGAGGCGGCGCCAAGCCTCGACACTAGGGACAGATGGTGTCTTCTCGACAATCACTTGCATCGACGGTGGCAAGGTCGTTTCTGCAGGAGTTCAATTGCACTGCCCGCCATTGGGTGAGATTGGAAGTGGATCATATGCAGGTTTAGTGACCTTTTCGGCTGAGACGAACACATGCGATGCACGAAATCCTGCGACTGATGCTGACTACTGTGTTTTTGATCGTTTACAAAGCCGTTGGTCCGTTGTTGATTTACTACTTCATTTCGTAGGGTCTATTCGAGTACTCGTGGGGAACCTGCATTCAGCTTTTTCAACACCGAGGTAGCGGTGAACGCAGTCCCGCACTACATGATTACCCCTCAACGGTCAATTACAACTTCGACCTCAACTCACACCGTGTAAACTGGTATCTCCAACACCGCCAGCCGAAAACCCTCGCAACTCGTCGTACACCTCCCCGCCCAACCATGGCCGAGGCCATAGGCACGGCCATAGGCGTTGTCGGCTTTCTAGGCCAGCTCTTCGACGGCTGCGTGAAGGCCTACGGGTACTTCTCCGCGGCGGCGGGGATGGACGCCGACTCGGCGCGGCTGCTGTGCAAGGTGCGCATCGAGGAGATGCGGCTCGTCGTCTGGGGGCGGGAGTGGGGCGTCGCCGAGGGCCGGCTGGAGGCGCATCTGAGGAGCGGGGGCTGCAATCCGCAGATGGCGGCGCTGGCGGAGGGGATCATGAGGGAGCTGCACGCTACCGTTACGGATTTCCAGCGTTTGAGGGAGCGGTATGGGCTGGTTGATGGGGAGGGGGGGAGGGAGAGGATGGTGGCGTCTGGGGCGGGGGAGAAAGTGAAGCAGGAGACGGATAGGAGTTGGAGGAGGGAGTTTTCGAGACGGGCTAAGTGGGTTATTGCTGGTATGTTTCTGTGGTGTTGAGGATGTGTTGAGGTTTGGGGTGAGGCTGATCAGGGATAGACAAGGACAAGTTCACGGCGTTGTTGAAGGATCTCAAAGGTTAGTTAGATTCAACATATCCTCTTAACTCTACCCGTCAGCGAAAACTCATAGACTAACACAACCACAGACTTCAACGACGGCCTGGAGCAGCTCTTCCCGCCCTCCCGCCTGCCCTCCCTCCACCGCGCCTGGCGCCACTCCCTCCTCGACTCGGCCGCGCGCGACGTCGCGCAGCTCTCCCTCCTGGAGTCCTCGTCGGAGGACTCGTACCCGCAGCTCGGCACGTCTGCGAACCTGAAAAAGCTGCGTATCAATCTCGACGCGAAGCCGCAGGCCTCGTTCAAGCCGACGTTTGCGTTCAAAGTGCCCCGTTCAGATCTCGAACTGCCCGGTCCTGAAGCCGTTGCTGCTACGGAAAACAGCTCCGGGAGCAACAAGAGCGGCAAGAGCAGCAAGTCAAAAAGCAGCAGTAGCAACGGCGGTGCAAAGAACGACAGCAGCGAGACGCGAACCCACGCAACACACAGAGTCCACGGCCCCGTGCTGGTCGAGTGGGTGGAGTACGACCCCTCCGACCCGGAGGAGCGGTTCCTGCACCTCCGACGGCTGGACGACCTCGCGCGCATGATGCACTCCGCCTCGGACCGGCACCCGGACCTGCACACGACGGACTGCCTGGGATACACCGACGACAAGGAGCACGCGCGGTACGGGCTTGTTTACAAGTGTCCGCGGCTCCCTTTGCCATCAGTATCAGCAGCAGAGGAAACGAAAGGAACAGAAGCAGCAACACCAGCAGCAGCAGCAACGTCACACTCAACCCTCTTCACGCTCATCTCCTCCCCGGACCTCAAGACCCCGGACCTGGACGACCGCGTCGCGCTGGCGTCGACGCTCGCCTGCGCGCTGTGGTCGCTGCACTCGCTGGACTGGCTGCACAAGTCCCTCTGCAGCGCCAACATCCTCTTCTTCCCCTCGGCCGTCTCCGCGGCGGCGACCCGCGATACGGCGTCCGCGGCGGTGGTGCCGGACGTGAGCAGGCCTTATCTGGTGGGTTTCGACGCCTCGCGGCCGGACATGGACGCCGAGGTGAGCGTCAACCCGCGCAACCCGAGTATTCTCGACCTCCACCGCGAACCGCGATCTCTGGGGGTGAGAGTGCCAACAGTGGAACTGGGGGGAGAAAGGAGAGGCCAGTACTGCAAGACCTACGACATTTACAGCCTCGGCCTGGTGCTGCTGGAGATTGGGCTGTGGAAGCCGCTGCAGACGTACTACAAGCCGCACTACTCTGCGGAACGCTGGCGGGACAGGGTGGTCATGCCGGTGCTCGTGCCCGGGCTAGGGGCGAAGACGGGGAAGGTGTATAAAAAGGTCGTGGAGAGGTGTCTCACGGCGAGGGACGGGATGTCGAGCGGCGAGGCTGGGCAGGTTATGGAGTGGGTTGTTACCACGCTTGAGGGGATACGGACGTGACCAGTGGGGTTGAGTTTGTGTGATGGGGGAATGGTAGATATCACGGATGAAGCGAGGATCGCTACCGTACATTTTTCAAAAGTTGAACCAACTTGTATCTTCCACAAATGTTTGAGATGTGTGATCTACGAGTTCAAGACGTGGAAACGCGACCCCCACGTGGGGCTTACTTGCAGGGGTGGGGTGTCTCTGCCGTTCCCCAGCTTCAGCAGATCTTGCTACGTTGTGATTGGGTGAACGGTTCTGCTTAGCGTACCGCGTTCTGGGTTAAGGTAGTTCTGGTTATCTGCACGTGATACACGAGATAACCGGCATCGCGACGTTCGGTAACTGCATCTTATCAGATGTCGTAGGATCTTCCCGACGTTACTGGTACCTAGTCCCACGACAGCGACGAACGATGGCCTCCGTGCAAGATAACACTACCGAAGACGGTGCCGACGAGAACTCCGGCTGAGGAGCAAGAGTCGGGTCGAAACCTATCGAGTGTACCGACTTCGAGCATCACGATGCAACATGTCAAGCACGCCCAGGCTGACGGCGTGCCTCCTCCCCAGGACAGTTGCCGGTTTTCGACTACGACCCCAAAGGTCATACCGGCGCCCTGAACGACTTCTCTTGCCTATTCGTCCACAAATATTCAAAGGTCGAGCTCGCAGACGAACCGACACGGCTTGCAAGATGGTAGACAGAAACAACGCACCAGTAGTGAGATGAACCTCGAAACGTGGCTACGTCTCGTTTCTGGGAACTCCAGATCTGCAGGAGTGCTTTGCGTGCGTGTGTATTTAGACGCCGCCGCATTCGGGCCCTCGGGCTAAAGCACCTCGAACGGATACAACTTCCGACGTACGCCTTTCTCCAATCCCGCTTCTTCTCGGGGAGTACTTCTGACCTCCGCTGACCGACCCTCGCTCCCAGATAGGTCTCCGATCCCACGCGTTGCCTGCAGGTACACGAAAACAGACCACTCCCATTCGACCCTCCCTCCGACGCCTTGGCGAAATCCCGGCCGAAAATTTGTCTACGAGAACAAGGGCCTGGCGTTCATCTCCTCAAGTCGGTCCAGGTCGTGGCAGAAGAGGACACGGTGGACCAAGGGCGTGCTGCATAAACTGCAAGGAGCGGAAGGCTCTCTCCATTGTAGTCAATTGACAAGATTCTTCTTGAGACTGGTGCCTTGGAGGTGGTCTTTTTCGCCCAAGTCGTAGAAAAGTCGGAACGCAGACACGAGGCCGAAATAGCTGGTGGCATGTATCAAGACCATACCTCCACCTATGGACGTCCAGGGAACACAAGAAGCTCGCCTGTTTCCTTGACAAATACCCCGGCATTTACAGAACAAGCTTATTTAGCATCCCGCATCGGATGGCATCCCACAATCGTCGTGCAGGAAAGAGTCCCTCTCCCATACACTGCATTGTCGATCAATGAACCCGTGTGACATGTCAAAAGCAGGTAGGAAGTGGCTAGACAACGTCCTCAAAAAACCTAATCAAGAGAAGAAATCGCGTAATGGTTACGTGACAATGGGTATTCTGCGTGTTTTGACAACTTGGTGTTTGGGTCATCTGTTAAGGGGCCAGGCTGGGCTTAGCATCTGCATGTCATTACCTCCCGACGTCAACAATAGCCGTGGGGATTACGATGGGAACGAGCACATTCACATCAGAAAGCAAAGCCAAGAACGCGTCTGCCTGCAATTGGTCGTGGTGGCAGACCCGACTTGGAAATAGTTATACGTACAGAACGGAACCTGGCGCCGACTAATGGAGAGACCGAGCCGAGCGCATGACGAGACTGAGAGGACAGAGCGGTGGTATTCGAGGCTGAGCCAGCGACACCCTCGAGTTTCTTGATCCAATATTCTTGTGGGACTTGACCACATACTGAAGCTTCTCCCAGCTGTCGTACGCCCCTCCCTTCCCCCGAAGCAAGTGAAGAAATGAGAGATGAAAAAGTAATAAAGACAACGCCGGCGCGGACTGCTGCCATTATCAAGTCCACGCACAGCTCAACCCCAATTTCCTATTTCCCCTAATTGCCCGTGCCATCGCACAAGATTCATATCAGGTCATGATACTCTCCAGGAGAGGTGAGTGAGTTTTCGGGCGTTTGTTTCAATAGCCATAACCAGCGACAACAATACAGCGCGCGTTTTCGAACCATGCGGGATGGTTCCCCCAACCAGAACGTTGCGGAAAGCTTGGATTCAGGCGGGTCATGTTTTACAACGACTCCACCGTGTTCCCTAGGCGCAAGTCTGGGCCTGGAGCGGGTTGTTGGGTCGCACTCCGTCGGCGAATCGCACACCTCCAGCTCGGTGAGCGTGGCCGGCGGTCATGGTTGGCTTGCCCTTTCGTAGGATCGTCTTCGAGTTCGGGGAAGCGATCGATCTAGGGGGTGAAGTAGACGGGCCTGCAGACGTGGTGGGTGTCTGGAGGCGGGCCGCAGACCCGTCGGATTGTCAATCGATGCCGTGTTGTCTCTTGAGCTGGGCTAAACTGGCCCGACGGGCCTCGAGGTCCTCTTTTGACTTGGCCATCTTCTCTGGCTGGTGGTACAGGACTGGAGGGAAAGTTAGTCAGCAAGGGACGAGGGGGCGGACCGCACGCGACGCGACATACCGATGAGGTACCGGTTCTGGAAGTTGAAGCCGTTGAGCTTATCGCAGGCTTGCTTTGCATCCATTACGTCTTCATAGACAACGAAGGCCGTGCCCTTGGTGCCGTTGGCAATGCCCTGGCGCACCTGTCTGTCGGGGAGTCAGTCATCTGTTGCGGTTGCCATCGAAGGGATGCTGCGTACCGGATTGGGCCGAATTTTCCGAACAGGTCGAACAACTCCTCTGGAGTTACGTTGTAGCTATCATCGCGTCAGCAATGATCCGTCGTGATGGTAGTCGTTGTCGATATGAATGTCGATGTCGATGTCGTGATGTCGGATGGGTCGGCGAAGCTTACCTCAAGTTCTTCACGAACAGAGCTCTGCACGAAGAGTCAGCCATGGTTACAGAAGAATACGACATCCGGGGTAGGGTGATCGGGGCCGGAGAGGAGAAAAGGTCGACGGGACGCGGCGGAATGGGCCGTGGGGTGACGTGCACCGGCTCCGGGTCTCGTGCCAGGTACGAGAAGGCGTTGCAGCGGAAAAAACAGGGCCAAGGCCGGACGGGCATCGCAATTGAGCAGGATTCGGACTCACCGGTTGACTTCTGGGGCTAATTTACCACCGCGACTACTCATCTCTCGATGCTCGGTGACGCTGTGAGTGTTCGTTTCGGTTTGGTGAACGCTCGGAAAGGACTAGGACACGCTGGTTGATGGGGGACTGGGCGGGAAGATTGAGATAGGATCTGGAAGTTCTAGGAAGGGCGAAAATGGGGAGCAGGCAGTAAATGAGGCGACGGGCTGGCGGCAGTGCAAGGATTGGGCGAAGGCACCCACGTGACCGGCCTCGCCCCACACACCGTCACGCGGTGGACCACTCATCATGCGTCCCGTCATCAACGATACTGCTCTGGGCAGGCGGAGGTGAGGTACGTACCCGCATCGGCTTTCCGCAGACGTGGCAGCCACGGCACCGAACGCTGTCTCGGTCTCCGTCCAAGGTGCCTTCCAGGGAGCAGGGAGCCTAGAGAGGTAGTGGTACCTGCTTAATAACTGCTCCCAATGCAAAACAACCACTAACGACAGACTTTGACATTGGAATTGCATGTCGGTCCGCCGAGTTCTGAAAGTTACCACAAGTATCCGTACCGTACGGCCGATATGCGTGTACGGATGCAGCGGTCCACCGGACTGGCTGGCTGTTGATGCATTCGAGCCTGGGCCTCCGCGGTAGGTAGTATGGCATGTTAACGTCCAGTGGGAACGGCTCCGGCTCGACTGGAGTTGCCTGTTGGGGCGTCCAAGGTGTCCTTACACTGACTGACCTTCCCGTAGCAACCTAGGCACGGTACTATGTACCTGGCTGGTTTGAATCGCGGTACGGCCACCTTGTCTTGCCTTCGGACGACGAGCTACACAAGGTACCTTAACCAATACCTACGCCCTTCAAAATGTAGTAGGTATACATGGGCTTTAGGTTATCCATCCATAGGTATCCCGGTCTGAGCAGCGCTCGAAAACAGACCGCCTGGCGCTGGTGACTGAGCTCGTTGGCTCGGTACACCAAAGTTCGACGGAGACTGAGCACGCCATGCTCCTGCAATCAATGCGGCGGTTGCCGTGGAACACGCTCGAGCAGACTGCTGCTACAGTGCTACTATTACCTCCTTCCCACGCACCGCTGCTTCCCTCTGCTCCAACAGCTTTGGGTCCTGAGGTTGATGAAGAGTGGGACCTGTACAAGTCACACGATCGGCCTGGAGATTGCGTAACTTGATCAATGCGATAAGAGCGTACTGGCCAGTCCTATCGCTATCAGCATCAGTATCAGTGCTAAGGCATCGCATAATTTGGGGAAGAGCAGCTCTAGGAACCCTGGACGCTGTTCGAGAAGGCCGCCTTGGAACTTGCTGTCTGCTCCAGGTCTGATTCTGCTGAGAAACACCTCACTGTGTCCGCAGGCGTCTTGGCTGTATGGGACATGCTGATGGAGATAGATAACACAGCCCCAGTGAGCTGACCCGACGCTATTCGTTGCCCCAGGTCGCCATTACGGCCACCTTCTTATCATCTTGCACTTGACGATTAATCATGTTGGTAGTTGAATTGCCAGCTATCATCCGACACATACAAGACAGAAGGGACCGTTCTTGTCGTCCTTGTTCTCATGTTTCACTTCAGCCCTGTGCCAGGCACACAGTGGCAGATCCTACTTATTTTCCGCCGGACCTGTCCACTACTTGTTTCTGTAGAGCCCCTACCCAGCCAAAGCCAGAGGATGGAACGAACCCCTGGGCGGTGTGGTGTACTGTGGCTGGCAGCTACCTACCCCGATGACGCTGCTGAAAGAAACGGGCCTATGAATGTACACTATCCGTACATGGACCTGACAGCCAGGGGGCTATCGATGAGGCTAAACGATCACAACGACAGCAGACAGCAGGTTTTTGACGTGCTGAATAGAGACGTCTTCCGCAAGGCCTGAGCTGCTCAACGGTCGTCCTCTATTCTTTGCAGCCGCCCAGCCAGCCCCCTAGGTCTTCTGCCCTGCGTTAAAAGTTCTTTCAGCGCTGCCTCTGAATGCTATTGACAGCCCCAGTGGACATACGGGATGGCGCAGTCAACGGCACTGACAATGATACACGCCCGTCACCAACCTTTACGGCCACCACCTTGGAAACTGAGGCTTCCAGTCCTGAATGTTTTTACAGCCCTGGGCTTTTTTTTTTTTCCCTCTGAGCCTTCAAGCCTCTACAAGGTCTAAGGGGCTCTCTCTCGCCGTTCTTCAAACCTTTTCCTCGAAACATCTCACTTCCTTCAAAATTCCTCTCCTGGTCACAACCTCGAGCCAAAAATTTCATCCCTTCTTCCTCTCCATCATCACCCCATCCCAATTTCATGACATCCGAGAAACCCTCACCAGTAGACGTCCACACTCCTGCAGCCATGGCGAATTCACTCGCACACGACGTTTTCGAGGGCTTCGATGTGCCCGACCACGAGAAGGAGTTTCTATTCGAGGTCTTGACCGCTCCCAACACCCCTAGGGAGGAGAAGCTCGCCATCTTCGACCTGTGCCTTCTCAGCGGCTTCGAAGATTGGTACTTGTTGCTAGAGCGTGCGGCTTCAATTAGAGAGAGGAATCCGCCCGCCTCTGACCTGGATGCACGAGATCTCCTGGCCTTCGTCCCCCGAGTCGACGAGGCCACCCGCATCGACGAAGAGATACGTCAAGGTTGGGCCGCTACCGATCAGTCCATCAGGAACCTGACCCGCCTGCTTCAAGTTCATCAATCGCCCGTCGCCGCCGAGCCCCCATCTGAACACGCTCCCCCTAGGCCCAAGCAACCAATCGTCAAGAAGGAGGCCGGCAACAAACGCCAAAGGCAAGACGACCCGGACGATGAAGCCAGCAACCAGCAAAAGCAGCGAGTCAAGGGACAGCGAGCCCCCAAGCCATCCACCTCGCATTACTTTGCGCAAGCTGCGGATGGCCAAAGTTTTCAAAACCAGCCTATGGCAACTGCGGCACCCACTAACAATGCACGAACCGGTGCTTCGGCCGTCGTCCGGAACGGCATCACCACGCCTCGCAGGACGCCTCCAGATCGTACGCGGGTCCAAAATGAGGCCGCGATGGGTGCTTCGGTCAGAGACCCGCTGCAGTCCGCTTCCAAGACTGGCCCGGCCCACGGCGAGAATGACGACGACGCCGGCGCTTTAAAAGCCGAACGCCCGCAGACAGCCAGGGATCTTCGGGCAGAGTCGCCCTCCTGGCCCACTCCGCGCAGCGCCCAATCTCCGACGACCTCGTCCGGATCATCGTCCCCCGTGGACTTGAGTCCGGTCAAAACGGAGAGGTAGATGCCCGAGAGCCCTCGCCCAAGCGGAAGGCGGCCGTCAAATCACACTTTTTTGGCGAGCCTCCGGCGAAGCAGTCCCCCAAACCCAAACGGACTGCCGGTCTCGTCTCCACCATTCCTTTCCCGCCGCTGTCGGCTCCACAGTTCGGACTCATTCAGGAAGAATGCGCCCACGAACCTTTCTGGCTGCTGGTCGTCGTGACCCTTCTCATCAAGACGGCCGGAAAACAAGCCATCCCCACGTTCTACCAGCTCAAGGAGCGCTTCCCGACGCCAGCTGCCCTGGCCGATCCCGAGGCAACCAGTACAATTACGGATATGATACGCCACCTGGGTCTCTCTGCCAGACGAACGGCATCGATCCAGAGATTCGCACGCCTGTGGCTGCAGCAGCCACCGAAGGCCGGAGTTACTTTTGCGGTGAAGGAATACGATAAGCGAGACGTCCCGCCGACGAGCAACGAAGAGGCCGAGGACGTGGTCACCGTCGTCAGCCGCGCGGAAGCCGACGACGCGTGGGAGATGGGCCACTTCACGCAGGGCAAGTACGCCCTCGACAGCTGGCGCATCTTCTGCCGCGACGAGCTCCTCGGAAGGGCCGTGGACTGGAACGGCAAGGGCGCGGCGCCCAACTTCCAGCCAGAGTGGATGAGAGTACGACCCGATGACAAGGAGCTTCGGGCGTGTCTGCGGTGGATGTGGATGCGCGAGGGGTGGGAGTGGGACCCGGCCACGGGGGAGAGGACCGTCCTCCGGGAGGAGATGCGCCTGGCGGTCGACGAGGGGCGCGTCGAGTACGACGACACCGGGGGCCTCAGGATCCTCGACGAGCCGCGTTCGGGGGCGGCATGACTGTTGCTTTCTGATGTTTTCAAGACCTCGGTGATGTTGGGTCGCCAAGGCTGGACTGGGAAAAAGGATACGGTTGATGATACCCGCACCACTATGGGTGCACTGCATACTTTTGTTTAGGCAACATGGATTACAATGGCTTAGAAAAAATCAGTAGAGCAGTAGCAACAGCCAATCTTTCTTGGAAACGATGCAAGACTTTTGTAATGATTTGGACGCGGTTCTTGCTCTTGTTGGTGTTCAGGCTCGGGCCCAAGCTTTACGGATCAGACAATATCAGACCACTACGCATTGCAACTTGTTCCGAGTTCGCAACACGGCAGCGCCCAGCCTGGCATTTTCGGAAGGTAAAAAGAAACCTCGCGCCTTGGCCGAGATGGTCACTGGGTCTGCCCGGTCCAGACCCCAAGGTCATCCGCAGTGCACCCCCCTACCATCTCGTGTTTCTTTCCAGGCTTTGCGGTGGTCAGCATGTCGTGCGCCTCACCTCGGGAGACATCTAGACCGCCCTGTTCTGAGTCGGTTTTACAATCCTACCGGAGGATGAAGCAAGGGAATAATAGGAGGAGTTGATGTGTCCTGATAGTGTAGGTAGAAAAGGAAGTTGAAGATAGTGTTGTACTTGCCTTGGATACCCCGTTTCGGGCAATCGGGCAGGTGTCGACACAGCGGTCCCACCGGCCTTTTGCCCCGCAAAATTTAGCGACCTTCCTTCCAGTCCTTCCTTCCCCTCCACTCCCTAACCGGAAAGTCAGACAGCACTAGAGAGAGACCTGAGTATGAGTCCCTTGCTGCAGCACACCACAGGCCGGGCGGAGGCGGCGGCATGCCCATGTTCTCCGGCGCATCGTTAGCGCCGCTACCCCACCCCCATCCTTCAGGATAAGCAGCCGCCTCGCCTCCCAGAGGTGGGAGGAGATACAAAAAGGTAAATCAATCGCGAAACAGCCGCCGCTGCCCGCCCACCCACTCTCGGCCGGGCTACCGAGGGAAGACGATCGTGAGGTGCTTTTTTCTTTTACCTCTTGTCCACTGCCCTTTTCTTCTTCTTTTTATACAGGCAAGAAACACCAGATATAACGGACGCAATGGGGTCCCAGATTGACTCGCAAGACGAGTTCACGGTGCTCGTCACCGGCTTCGGCGTAAGTTCCCCCCATTCCCCTCCACCTACCGTCGGCATGGCCCCGCCATGCGACAGGACGACGAACGCCATCACCGGCACGATGCAGATGCAAAACCTGTATAGAAACCATGGCTGACCGAGAACTCTCGAACAGCCGTTCAAGGTCCAGTACCCCGTCAACCCGTCCTGGGAAATAGCCCACTCGCTACCGACCTACCTCCCTCCCCTTCGCGCCAAGAACCCGAAAGACCACAACCCCTCCTCTTCGTCTTCGACCTCAACGGCGACGGCTGCGAAACCCCTGCCCCCCGTCCGCATCCTCGTCCACCCGGAGGCCGTACGCGTCAACTACGAGACGGTCCGCGGCCTGGTCCCGACGCTCTGGGACCCGGCTACGCACCCGCGCATCGACGCCGCCGTGCACATCGGCATGGCGGGCCCGCGGCTGTTCTACTCGGTCGAGCGCCGCGGCCACAGGGACGGGTACGCGTTTCCCGATGTTGATGGGAAGAAGCTCGAGGACGGGGAGCGCCACGCGAGAGAGGGCGAGGACTGGGTCTGGCACGGCATGCCGGGGGAGATTGAGACGGATCTCGACTTGGATGACGTGCTGGAGCGGTGGAAGGGGCATAGTCCAGTAGGCTCCTCCCAACTCTGCAGGATACAGCACGATAAAGTAGGGATGGGTATACTGACAGAACACAGGAGGGCTCCGACCTGCGCATATCCGAGGACGCGGGCCACTACCTCTGCGACTTCATCTACTTCTCCAGCCTGTCGCACCTGCTGCGGGAGGAGCAGCGCCGCCGGGTCGTCTTTTTGCACGTCCCCTCCGACGCGTCCGAAGAGTCGGTCGCCCGCGGGACCGAGCTGGCCGTGCAGCTCATCCGGTCCATCGCCGAGAGCGAGCTGGCGGCGCGGCGGAGGGAGGGGGCGGCTAGGCCTGCGGCCGCTGGCGAGGCGGTGCGCGAGGACGATAAGATCGCCGTCGAGCTGAGGGTTTAAAGACCCTCGAAGAGAAAGAGAGAAATAGTGAGAGAGATCTGGCAGGCATATTTTATGTTTCAAATCTTGGGAGGTGGCGCTCTGAGTGCGTTCGTGTTTGGGGGACTCGGTCGATCGATCCTGGCATGATGGGAGTTTTTCAACGTTGCATTTAAGGGTTGGTGAGGGATCATGAAGCGTGGGTAACGAATTGCATCGTGTTACGAGTTGACGGACGATATAGGCAATCAATCAACATTTTTGAGTCTATCAAACGTTTTACAGACCGGTAGCCCTGCCTGTTTACTGATGTCTGTCTACCTCTCGTCCTCCTCATCGTCCATGTTTGCGCCTCTTCCGCAAGTCGGTCGCTCCTTTGGAACGAAACATGGCCCAGATGCCGCCACATGAGCTTGTTCTTCTCACAGACGACCACGGCGTTATGAATGTGGCGTGTCTGACCCAAGTGTCAACCTCTATGCATACGTACATACCACCCACTGCAGACGAGAAGGACAAAAAGACCAAAAAAGAAAGCTTTGGACAATCCTGGGATCGAACCTGGGACCTACCGCAAGCAGAGCTCGGGTGCCATGCAGCGTGGAATCGACTCCGGCGCGATACGGGCGTGAGGGGGCAGAGGCCAGGCAGGAGGAAGTCTACAAGAGTAGAAACACGTCTGCGCACCGGTGCTGTGCCGCGTCAAGGCCAGGTATGGCGGCGGGGATCGAACCTGCGGCATGGCCGGCCAACGTGCTAAGCGGTCGTTTTACCACTAAACCAATCGCCCTGGCTGGGTGTCTGCTTTTTTGTTTGTTGAAGGAGGGATTGGTTGGGTGGGGGTGGTTATGAAAGGAAAAGATAGCAAGCAAGCAAGCGGGAGGCGCGAGGTTGGCGGCGGCGGGTGGGTGCAGGCTTGCGGTGTGGCGTTTTGGTGAGGTTTGTTTGTTAGGAGGAAAGGTTACAGGAGTGGGGAGGAGAGACTTCACTTCAGCTGGCATGATTGGTAGTCTGCTTCTGATAAGGTTCGAGTTCAAGAGTCGTCAACGTGAGTTCTTCCTACCGCTATAGACATTGGGATTGGCCTTAGGACGGGAAAGCATCTCGAGACCTCAAAGGCACCAGTCTCCGAGATATTCGTCTCAGCCAACGCATCTGTCTATCTATCAATCGTCGAATGGCTGTTGGTTGCGGCCTTGGGCACGTATAAAAGAGCATCTTTCCCATCGAGCACTTGGGCTCTTGATTCACGGCCAACCAAGAAAGAAGGATGGGTTATGCCCATGAGTTAAGCGAAGATCCCGAGGTTTGTGAAGTACACGCTACATCACGAGGTTGTCGGGAAAAGGGGCGAGTAGAAGCAAATCGTTTAAGAGCGAGATATCGTTCCGTAGGCGGTCGTCGTCCGTTGCGTATGGCTTAAGGCGATACTCGAAGGACAGTGACGAGAGACGAAACGTCCGATGTTGCACAACACAAGACCGGTCTAAAGACAGCCCAGAGATACTATGATTCACATGTACAACCACCGAGATTGGAGGCAAGCATTTCACATACCGGAGAGCATGAAAGAGCAGTAATGGTTGGCAGGGCAATTGCTTGAGCATCGCCCCTGGCAGGGGGCTTTTTATTCAGACCGGTCGATCGGGCCATTGACTAGGAGAGTACGTAAGTTTCTAGCAGTAACGAACACCTTAAGTTTTCGCAACAAGGGACTGCTCTTATGAGAAAGGAAGGTGAGAGAGAAGTACTCTAGCATTGGTGAGTTGCTTCAAAACCCCCTCCCATAGGTAACAAGTCATACACGGCTTGTGTGTCGCCGGTTACTGGGACTGGGACGAGATCGCTAGTGTCCTTCTCGAACGTTCGAGGTAACAGTAATAGCAGACAACTGGATTGTGTGCAGACTCGCTCGTCCTGTTGATTCTGCAACGTCTCCGTGGACGACGCGATAGGTAGTCTGCTTTGAAGGATATCACTGGTTTGAGATTCGTCGAGTTGAGGTCTGCTATCTATGCAGGTCTGGGACAGGCCTCAGAATCGGAATTTGTCTAGGTTTAACAGTACAGAGAAGTCTCGCCGCACAGTTCGTTACTCGGGACCATGTGTGCGCCCGTATCTGAGATATTCAGCTCAGAATATCTATAACTATTAGTAAGTGGTTGTTAGTTCAGAGCTTGGTCGTCTTGGTATGTATAAAAAGGGTGTCTTTCTCATGAAGTACTCGGGTTCTGGGGCTAGACAGACTTCTCATGTGTGCTGGCCATAGCTTAAAGCGTTTGGACTGTGCGGTCTTGTCAGTCTAGGAGCCTTGTCATACCTGAGGAAGTAAGACAGACACTGGTTCGTCGTCCGTCATCGTCCCTCGAGTATCTGGTCCGAGTCGGTTCTCGGTACGAGATTAGCTGCGAGTGGTGCGTCGACGACCAGAACTGATCAACAGCTCACCACCTCACACGATTGGTTTCCGATGAACACGTGGAGGGCTACAAGAAGAAAGCCGAGACACTACAAAAGTCGCAATCTAAAGAAGCACTAAACGTATATTGAGCTCTTTAACTGCAGTAGTAAGAAGAAGATCGATTGCAACTGCTTCTCGAGCAGATTCTCACAGTTCTCAAAGGGGTCGCTGCCTCGTATGCCGAGTTCGATAGCAGTGCTGGCTGGCCTGTGTGAGAAGAGCGACAATCTTCTCGAGAAGAAGCCGTCGTCCGTCGTGTATACCTCGGACGATACTTGAAAGACAGAAACACTGTGTGTTGTTCCCCCTTTTAAGCTTGTGCTTCGTCTTTTACGTTGTGCTGCCCCCCCAGAAATAGATACAGGCAAGACCAAGGATCGGAGATGAACGTGATCTCCCCACGAGGCGAGAGGCGTCGCTCCAGGCTCCTGTCTGGTTTAGAATTCTTCACCTGCACTTGGCTTTGACGGGCTCTGATATAGCCGCGGCCAACGGCGCAACCTACCTGCCTACCTACCACATGAAACATTTCATTCACAAGTAAGAGTGCCCACAGTAGGTTTCCCCCGGTTACAAATGAGAATAGAAAACTTTCAGTCTCGTCCCCCTACTTTGGCGGAGGGGGTTCAGCTGGCTGTTCTGATTGTAACAAGAAGCCAGGGAGAGAGGTACCGTAGTATCCGTTGCTGAGCATCCCCTTCCCTTCCCTCCTTTCTTGTAACAAGTCGTGCACAGCCTACCTGTCGCCGATTACTGTGACAAGATTGCCAACATCTCTCTCGGTCAAGGCGGCAGTAGTAGCAGTCAACTACTTAACGCGCAGATTCGTTCCTCCCGGTACTTCTGAACAGCCTTCGCCGTCTCGGGAGTTTGGCCGTGGCCTTGTCGCCCAGCTCGCCGTTCACACACTTGGGGGGGGATCTTGTAACTGCCAGAGGGAAATATGTCAAGACACGGACTCTGCCCAGCGTGATTCAATTCGCGTATTATTTTCGCACTACAGAGAAGTTAAGAAGAAAGAGTGCTATTCTCAGCACTGGGAATCATCAAACCAGACAGAGCTGGTGCCACCACGTGGGTTGTCTAGCATGACTTCAGAGTACCACGATATATGCCTCGTTCTTATTTCTGTGCTTAGTTGATGAAACGACTATCCTGGCCGTTAGAACCACCGGCCCCAGTGCTCAAGGAGCCCGATATAACCTGGTTGCTTTGGCCTTCGTTTTAGCCAAACCATCCTTGCATCTCTCTCATGCTTTTTTCTCGCCACCGAACAGCCGTTAAAGCATCTTAAGCATCGGTTAAAGCAGCGGAGACAATGCTTAGCCGAGTCCTCCCCCTGTTTCTGACATCGGGCTCTTCGAGAGAAGAAAAGAAAAGAACTGTATGTCCGCCGTCCGGCGTTGTCCGTCCACCGCCCTTTCTGTTTTGAGTGTATTCGACGACCCAGACGAAAAGGGAGGTCGTGACACCGTGCTGGGTGATGTATTCCTGCGGATTCGGGAGCCAGGCCAGGCAACATCCTCACCTTCCAACCTCAAAAAGGGCAAGACAAGCTGGCTGTATGGGCAGTCGGCGAAGCTTGGAGCCGTGTTGAGGACCAGTTTCGATCGGCCGATCGGTCCTGTGTTATTTTATACTGGGCCTGGGCTGGCTGGGTCTTGGAATGACAACCCTATCCATTTCGGAAACAGCAGCTACCTAGTCTGGTGGCATCAGCCGCAGCCGCAAGCGCAGTTGTGAGGGACCTCGTGATGCGTTCGGGTGGCGGAGGGACGCGAGAAGGTAGTTGAATCTGGTGACTGTCGACTCCAAAGATCCGCAAGGTAGTAGTAGCTAGCTAACAACTTTGATATGTACCTAGGAAAAGACTTGTTCTTACCCCTGTATGAGCTCTTCCGCAACAATGTTGGGATCTATTAAAATGTGTTCTACTCGAACTTATGATGTTATACACCGCCAGCTTGACGGTAATCTGTGTTCCTCCCTCGCCAGAAGTATTTGTTCACATGAACCGCACACGATTCTTCCCCAAGACTCCATCTCAACCGACGTCGCTTGCCCTGCCTCACCTATCCGCTCCTTCCTCCCCCTTTCGAACCGCGTCCTTTGTAGACAACATATTGTTGTTGCCTGTCTAACTCGACCGTCATACCGACTCTTACTCAAGCCAAATTAGCTCAATTAGGGGCTGGACTCAAATGGTGACTCCACACTATCGGTGGACATCGTGGGCTCAGGATTCAGAGGCCGGACATTTCCTTCTATTCGACCTCGTTTATGCTTGCTTCTATCAGGCCTGCCTCGGTGGTTCTGTAAGTGCTTGGCTCTCGCTGTTTAAGATTTAGAGCCTTGGCTGTCAACGGCGGATGGTTCTCGAGGAGAAGTCGGCGTATTGTTCATCGTCGTCGATATTCCATGGATAATGTGCAGTCATAATAGGTCTAGACGCGGCCGGGTAGTAGCCAGATGCCGAGGCACGCTGGAATGGTCCGCATGGAGCAGCATACATATAGTCAACAGCAGTCTTCCACTAATACCACTGACCGGATACCTTGAGAGCACGATAGTCCATGGTGATGTTGGTGAAAAAGGAGGCCTTATCTGTCAGGGAACTAGTGGATGCAGGCAGGCTTTTGCACCTACGACGCGGCCTCCTCATGCCTAGTAGATGCGATATAAAACAGACGGTGGCCGTCTCCAACGTTACCTGAGGAACGACAAGCGATGCAGACGAAATGCCGCGCAGGGCCCATGCGACTTTCCTGACAGACTTGTTTACCAGTCAATTGACGTCCGGAACGACATGAACTCGGAGTCAAGTCCACTACCAGAACAACACATACATCGATTCCGTCTTCTGCCCCGTAATGGTAAGAGAATACCCCGAGAACAGAACCGCAGGACGAGGGGAGCGTCCCTCGATCGACGTCGATGCCTCCGGAAAAGCCATGAAGGTTGCAAGAAGCCAATTTCATTCCCCCACCGCCGTGGAAACCAAAGCAGTTTGAAGCCGATTCAGACCTATCGCTCTTAGAAAGTTTGATGTCTGGTTAGGGAAAAGAGAAGCCAATCACACGCGTCAGATTTGATTTATACAGGTCATTCTATCTGCGGACTGCTTGGTATTCGCATTCGTATATTCCGCGGTCGAATGCGTGAACTTCGCGAAGGTCTTTGGATCGGTGAAGTATGCAAGTCGTTGGTCGTGAAGTTGGTTCGGGGGTTGGATATCCGCCGTCCCATGGTGGGCGTCACGGATGATGCCATCGGCATTTCCTAAAACTTGAAGGTACTTCATCCTGTCACCACCAACTTGGAGAGCGCCTACGGCCGAGGACGAGGCATCGTCCACTCGGAAACGAACGACAGTCATCCGGAACCAGTTTCTTCGGAACGCTCAACTTTGGAAGACAAACGAGAAACAGATACAAGCATCCGCCACTCTCACCATCGAAAGCCGAACATCTTCCCAAGATGAGAGGCCAGTCTTCCCGTCACATCCAGACCGCCGGATTCCAAAAAGGGGGAGAACAGAGCCAGAGCCAGATGGGGGTCTCGCTCGCCAACTTCTACAAAAAAAAAGGGTGGTCGCCAGCCTTGAACAGGGAATCCGTGATGGAGAGGGGTACCGTGACAGTATTGCTGCGGAAGGGACGGGAAAGAACGAGGCGGATGAGCACACACTCGGTAGACGAATGTCAAGGAAGCGGGCGGGGAAATTCTCACCCTGGCCCTCCTGAACCCAACCGTTCTGCTGTATGATACCGGTCTGCCAGTGTATAATGAACTGTCTAGTTTATTCGCACTGGATGGTGCCAAACGCCGTGGGCGGCGATGGATGTAGGTACCTGCAGGGTATATATCGTCTTCTAACAGTCGAGGAAAGTTCTTGAATGGTTCAAAGGCGAATGGCCGGCGGGCACGAGCGGGTTGGACGTCAATCCGAGGGAGCGAGCGAGCGACAACCACGGCCTACAACCACCCTAAAAGGCAGCGAATCTGGAATCCGGGAGCAGTGCTTCTAAAGGACTACCCAAACTCGCAGACCTATCCGCGTGCAGTAACAGTCACGTAAATCCCAAAAACTACTCTGAACCCAGGCCTTATACATACAACGCTACTGCCGATGACTGTGGGCGCTTTATTTGTGCTGTCTCTTATACGCCTAAATGGAGTGGTCTCTGGGTTGGCAGTCCGGGGAGCAGCCAAAAGATGTCTCTCGGGTCCCCAAAACAAGGAACTTTCACACCTGACACTTTTTCAGTGACAAATTGACGCTCTTCTCAACCATGGCGGACTGACTGACTACCTTGCGGCACTGGCCACGTTGGTCGGCCTCGATGTGTGGATGGGCTAGAGAGGCTCGGCCGCCGAATCCGTTTGACACCCTCCCGGATTGTTCATCTGAATGGTGAAGAAGGGCGCATCTCGGAAACAGTCTTGCGACCTTGGATTCAGTTCATGGTCACTCTACAACAATATCTTGGCATTTTGAGTGTTGGCATCGAAAGTGCCTCAAAAGACCACACTAGCATCTTTGGGCAACATCACTCAGGAGCCCAACAGCAAACACCCGTTTCGTTACGAGCCACCGAAAGGGGGGAAGTGCGTAGCGTAGAGCCTAATGAGCCGACTGCAGCAAACACTAACACGGCATCAATAGAGGTTGCTCTATATGTTGTTGTTGCTGACGACGACAGCGTCGACAAATCGGCGCGGCCGCCGTTGATGGCGTCCCTCGTCGCTGCAGTTTGTTTGCACACACAATGTGTGTCCTGTCCTGCGAGTCGTCGACTGCATGTGTGTGTTTGGGCATTCGGCATCCACGCCAACGTCTCGAGGGCGGTCCCAAGAACGTCACGCCCGTCAATTGTCAACTTCTCGAGGTTCTGAAAGCAACACCACGGGGGTACGCCTCGTCAATCTAGAGCAGCAACCGCGATGGCTCGCATAGCATGTTAAGCGCGATCCTTCTGAAGCACAAGAACGCAGCCAAGATATGGCGAGTGAGTGCAAACACCTGGAGCGAGGGACTTTGAGGTTGATTGGGCCCGTGGAAGCAGGATCCAACCAGTTCGGATCGCCCACGTCGCGTTCCCCTCGAGGCCCAACAGAAGAATACAAGGTGCGCCGTAGACGCACCAACAGCGTCTGCGTGGACCAACGCGAGCCTGCTATGCCTTGCCGCAGCTGGTGACGAGAAAGTGTGGCTGCATGATGGACGGGGCATCCAGACGAAGCTCCCTATAGCGGTCCGCGATGCGGGAAACTGGCGTAGTTTGGACAAATGAAATTGCAGGGTGGACGCAGGCAACAGGCGCGAAGGATTCGAACCCCCCTCGACCAACGAAGGGCGAAATCGAGTGGGATGGTTAGGCGGCGCTTATCGTAGCCTAGGGATCTGGACCGTCTTCCAAGCGGAAAAGAAAAACTCGGCAGATGGCAGGCGACGGCGTGGAGAGAGAAGAAAGTCTGGACGAACACGAGTCCAGTGCTCGTCGTCGTTTCGCGACAAGCTCAAGCGGGAGGGTCTGGCGGCCGGGCCGCGGCCCAACCTCGCACCTACAGGCGCGCGCTGCGAGGACGGGGCCCGGATGGGAGTCGTATGTAGCATCGGAGCAGGGCAGATAGACGGACGGCGGCGTCATGGATCTGGGGCCAGGTGTTAGATGGTACTATGTAGATGGCGTGCATGGGGGGGGGGGATTTCTCCGAGTCGTCGACGGCCAACGGCAGGGTGGCGGCCGGCCCCAATCGCCGGAGTGCCTCACATGGCGCGCGCTCTAGCAGCCGGAGAGCCTGCTGTCGCCGGGCAAAGTGACTGGTGGATAGAAGCGCGGGCCATTTTTGGGGGGAGAGCGCTTCAGAGGAGAAGAAAAGATAGGTCCGAATGGATCGAAGAAGCGTCGAGGGTCGAGACGCAGAGCGGTGCCGCGCGCGGAGTGAAGCAGATATTTCGAAGCTGCGAATGGAGCCTGTGTCGAAGAAATAGAGCAAATGTCTGGTCAACTGGGTAGGTATGGACGACGAGATGAATGTAAACAAGAAGAAGTGATGGATAAAAGACAGTCGAGTCCGGTTGGATGGCGATGGAAAGTGAAGTTCGTGATACCACAGCACCGCACCGCACCGCTTCCTTCCTCATTAATCCCAATTCCAACGGGCAAGAACCACCCACCTTCCAAGTCGCCGGCACCTTCCTTGCATTTCGAGAAGTTGGTAACTTGGTCCATCGCACCTGCCGACACGAAACTCCCGTCACTTCCGTACCTACTCCGTACTCAAATCTTTGCCCCACCCGTTGCGTGGCTTCCCATCTTGGCTCACATCCATAGTAGCCGTCCTGCATCCTTCTTTCCCTGTCCAGCAGTCGTCACGTCCGTCGCCCACGGCTTATTCTTTCCATCATATTCTCGGCTCATCACTCGTCTCGTGGCTCCACTTTGATCACGAGTCACCGTCCGACGACACCTCACACTGACGGCAGAGTTTTCTCCTCGTTGCTTCCTCTTTTCCCAAAGTCCTCGTCATCGAGATACCTCCCCCGGTCAGCCTCGGAGACGCCTATTCTTGTGTGTCCTGCCTTGTCGTCGTTAGCCTCGGAACACCTCTCCAGCCAACGGCATCGTCGCAGCGCCTTGCCACTCGTCACCGTCGGGACCGGCTCTCGACACATCTTCCTGGTAGAAGAGACGCCTGCGAAATCTGGTGGACAGCGTTTGGGATTTGCAGGTGAGAAAAGGCGCCGTCGGACTGGCTCCAACCAAAAGGCCCCAGCACGAAGAATAGCAGAAGACCAGGAAGCACCGCGGAACAGAGCCCGAACGGCTGCGTTGATCTGCCCCGGTCCCTGAAGTGGCACCTGCTCGACTCTCTCAGCTCTCCCCGGTCTGTCACTGGCTGCTGTCGACCAGCCCTAGCGCCCTCCAAGCATCCGCCTTTGAACATCCCAGCGACGGGCAGGCCGCAACTGCACGACACCTCATCTCAGCCTCCGCCGGAGCCAATCACCACTTCAATCCGAGCTTCATACGTACAGGCCGGCTATCGTAGCCTCTACCTGCTTCTCTCTTGGCTCAGGTAGCTTCACGTCGAGCTTCTGACTCTCTTGCCGAAAATCCACTTCCACAGCGCACCTCATCCACCTGGTGCAGTCTCCAGTGCCGCGTACTCCATCGTCACTGGACAATTCCACTTACAGGTGCCGGTTACCTGTTCCGGGCAGCCAATCCCCGCTACGACGCCCCCAAGCAGAAGCACAAGCAGAAGCAGAAGCAGAAGCAGAAGCAGTGCTGCCATCGTCATCACGGCACACAGCACACAGCAACCCTCTTGCTACCCGACTGCCTCTGAGTTAGACCAAGTCCGGAGGAAGACTGTCTCGCAACCACGCATCCCGGGCGAGAGGCCACGAGGCATCCACGATCGCCCGCGACGGGACAAACGGTGATCCCAGCCATCGCCGTCCGCCAACCGCTTCTACCCTCCACGCCCTCTCCATTGGCGCTTTCGTACTTCGAGTACCAGCAGCAACACCAACAGACGGGTAAAAGACGCCCGTCTCGTCACATTACAGGGCAGCCAACGGAATCTCCAGGCACAGCACACAGCACACAGCACACAGCACACAGCACACAGCACACAGCACACAGCACACAGCACACAGCGCCTGCGCAGCATCAGCACGCACAGCACCCGAGTCACGGCACAGCGAAGCAAAGCAAAGCAAAGCACAGCACGTCACAGCTGCGCCAGTCACCCCCAATTTGCCCGCTTTCTTTTGGTGTGCACCCAGCCGATTCGTCCCAGCCGGGAGACTACAGAGGCAAATTAGCCTCAGCAACCCGTCGAACGGCTCGAACCCCCCGGTCCGTTTTGGCACCTCTGCCCTGTCAGGCCCCCCGTCTCGTCGTCCAGTCACTGTCGCGCTGTCTCCTGCAGCAGGCTCAGCACGCACTAAGGCAGTGAACACCACCACACACCACACGCGCCCGCGCAGCCAATCGAGTCATCGTTTGCACAGGCTCCTCGACCAATCCGGCCCCCCGCACCCGCTGCCCCCTTGCCGCTTTAACGGTATCCCGGCCGCCCTCTGGGTCTTCGCTCGACTCCCGTCCTCCGTCGCTCCCATCCCCACCACCACGCTCCCGCTCGTGTCTCCCTCTCTCGTCGACGCTCCCGCCGCGCGCCACTGCTCGATTCTCGTTGGTCCGTCCGGGTCTGCTGTCACCAACGCACCACGACTCCTCTTCACCTCACAGGATCCTCCACGCGCTACGCAGCCTTTTCGTGTAGCCTCTCTAGACGACCACCCCCTCCTCTCGCGGGATCCCATCACCGCCCACGCCTCCCCTTCTTTCGTCGCTCCCACGGCTCACCCCTCCTCCGCTGCCCCTCCCGCCGTCCGACCTACCAGGCGACGGCCCTGCTGCCACCGCCAGAACGCCAGAGCCGGCCTCGTCTTCTGCCTGCTTCTCTCCCGCCCAAAGCTCCAACCGCTTCCTTGGCGAATAATAACACCGGCCTGTTATTTCCCACCCGTTCACCCCCCCCCCCCCCCCCCCCCCAAGCAACCCCAGACCAGACTTCCGGGAGCACATCAGCTGTCCCTCGACTTCCTTGCCGCCGCCAGAGCTTAACCTCGCCCTGCGGCCCTGTCACTCACTTACACCACGACCGCCCAAGCGCCCATCCCATCTCATCTCTCCGAAATAATATAACGTCCTCCCACCCTCGCAACTGCCGACCTTTTCTCTCTTTTCCACCCTCACAGGCGACTTGTCTCTGCAGCTCCCACGCAGCTTGACTACCTCCCTCACCAAGTCAGAGTCATTCACTTGACTGGACATCTCCTCCGTCCCTGCGCACACTCGCTACCACCCTGCCCCTCTCACACCTCTCCGCCTCCCGCCTCCCGCCTCAAGCCATCATGCCTGCCACCAAGCCTAAGCTGCCGCAGCTGGCCACGCCCGTCACCAGCACCTTTCCCTCGGAGACCATCTTCTCGGCCACGACTCCGCTCTCTGCGCGGCCCATGTCTTGCAAGGACCTGCCCATCAAGACTCCCATCAGCCCGCCCACGGCCTACACCGACTTCCTCAAGGTCATGTCCCTCAACTCGCCGGCCGCCTTCAAGCCCTCCGCCTCGGGAGAGACCACACCCGAGTCCACCGTCGACTCGGCGCCATCAACCGCCACCAGCGAGGAGACGGACCTCTCTTGCAAGTGCGAGCTCGAGCTCGAGCACAAGGCCCCGGCCACGGCCCCCGTGGTCCCTCCCAGCCCCTTCACGCAACTACCAATGTCGGCGCCTGCCACCGGCGCGAACTGCTTCCCGAGCCTCAAGATCCCGCCTTCGCCGGCAGTGTCTCACCTGGACTCGCCGATCAGCGCCAGCACGGTGCGGTCGCCTTTCAGCGCCAGAACCGTCCACTCGTCGGTATTCGACTGGGACGCGGCCCTCAAGGCAAAGAGGTTAAACGACGCCAAGAAGCCCTCGAGGACGAGCGTGAAGCACATCCGGGAGGTTGTCACGCGGACGGTGACGTACACACCGAGGATGGCCCCGGCGCCAAAGGGCAAGAGGAGGAAGGTGGAGTGATGCTCGGCTCAGAGTGAGCAAACGGACCTATCACCACACACCCCTGAATTTTCTTTGTTCAACAACATCCAACATCCAACATCCAACATCCAACACCAACACCAACATCCAACACACCAACCGAACCGAAACGCCACCAACACCCTCTCACCACACGACACGCAGGCCCTGCGCCACGGTAAAATAAAGGAAATGTGATGAAGCAGGCTCTTCCCACGGAGGGACGTATCAGACGGCATGACTTTACGGAAGCACACCGGCGCACACCATCAGCGCATAAACATTCAAACGACGGCGGAATCTATCAACGACTGGCTCTGGGAGGGACATCTTGCGCGAAAGAAAGGAGGAAAGCGACTCGATTTGTTATTCATGTTTCACACCAATCTACACGTCCCCGAACGGGGGCTGGGACACACGGAGTTCTTTGGCGTCATCCACACGATGCTCATGTTCGATACCAGGAACCACAGGGAGGTGGAGGGGTCTTGATCTGGCTGGAATATGCCTTGTTTTGTTGGCGGGGAGGGGCTCATTGAAAGGGGAGCCGAGATGCCTAGTACACAGCACGCCAGGTAGCCTAATCAGCATACTGTGTATATCCACCACGAGTCTGACCGCCAGTGAGATGTGTTTACGAGTGAAATGTACCGCCCAGTGAGATGTGTGTTTACTTGTTTACCGTTCCACGGCCAACTGGTTCGTGGAGCGCGGCCGTGGATGCGGCCTGCGTGATGCCCCGCAGATGGCCGCGACGGTGGCCGGGTTGCCCGATGGACGCGGTGGACACGGGAAAGAGGGTTAGGAAGAAAAGAAAAAAATGGAAGGAAAACACAAACAAGAGTCGCTGGTCAAAAATATCTCGTTCCCCTTCCCGTTCCTTGCATACATGGCGCTGATCTCAAGTGACTTGATGGCAGGGGAGAATCGCAAGCAAACATTCATTTCCCGGTAGTAAAACAACCATTGTGTGAGTAAAACAACCATTGTGTGTTGGTCCTCCTCCCATCACAAATCATATAATATGGCCTGGTTAGTGTGATTGATTTCCCGCTGCCGTCAGTCGGGGTTTTTTTTTTCTTCCCATAGCATCTGTTTGCTGGGCTGTGGTGGATGGATGGGTGATATTCGTCGTTCGCACTCTTTGCTTAAAGTGGTGTGGTATACTACTGTTACTACTGTTGTGGTATGTAGGTGGTAAACGGCGTTGATTTGACTGGATGGGTTGGCCAGGCAAACGGAAGCAGGGCAGCCATGAGGAAAGGACGGTTGATATCCGCCGATCTTTTTTTTCTTTCTTTGGTCGCGCATCACATCTCTTCTCTTTTTTTTTGGGGGGGGGGGGAAGCGGTAATCATAACGCGGGGTTGGGAGGGCGGACAGGAGAACTGGAGGCGGGGTGGATTACATCGTAATACCGAAATTATCGGTTTACCTCAGGATACCAACTTTTTTTTTCTACAGCCTGCCGTCTCGAATCCTTTTTCTGCGGCGAAGTACGGATGGCCCATGTTGCGCAGTGGGCACAGTCACGATGACCAAAGTGTACAAAAGGCAACCCATGCCCCCCCCCCCCCCCGTCGTCACGCACAGCAAGGTCCTTAACGAACACACACCCCCTGTCCATGGTCGTCTTAAACAACCGTCGCTATTTTGTTTCGCGGGATGGAGATGAGATGGAGGGTGTGGGAAGGGGGGAGGGGGAGGTAAAGTGATTGCAGGAAGGTGTTCTGAATTGGATGGGTTCACACCCCCTTTTTGGTTGGAGGAGGAAGAAAAGTGATGTTTTGCGGCAGATAGTGTAGTTCGCGATTGAGATCAGAAGGGAACACCTCCACCAACAACAACACAACGCGTACACGACAGCATCAAAACATGAGAGACGTGTAATAGGCAACTCAAATCACCAACGTACAGTAACAAAAAAAAACCAAGAGATGCAGGAAAAAAAACCCAATGTCCTCCTCCGTCCTCGCAGCAAAAAGCGGCGCTGGGAAATCTACCATGACCAGGTTCCCGACCATACCAGATCCGGCAATGGTATGACCCGGGATCCCGGGCGATGCATTCATTTCATGCCCCCCTCCCCCCCCGCCTCCCCCGGTCCGCTCACTTTCTCTAAGCGCCTTGCTCCCCTCCGAAACGGAAGACTCTATTGGCTACAGGCACCCTGAACGAGTTCGAACGGCAGGCAGGGGTGGAGGACAAGAGACGTCCCCCGGAAGGGGATTGGTCGGCGGGTGGGGATCGTTAAGCGCCCGGCGAGGGGGTTGTTGTTGCTGTTGGTGCTGTGGGGTGTGAGATGATGTGCTGCTCTCTTCACTTTCCTGGTCCTTCGTTCAGAGACACACAAGAGAGAGCAAGACACTGAGAGCGAGACACTGAGAGAAGAGTCATCTGGATGGTCTCTCTAGCAAGACGAGACACTTCCTATCTCGGGGAACAAGGATCACGTTTCCCTTCTTGAGATGAGATTGAGTGAGCTTTGAGACCAGCATGATGCCGGCTTGAACCTCTGCTGCAGTTGCTGCAGAGACCTCGCTGGTTGGCCATCGTCGAGTCAACTGTAATCTGGCGGTGAAGAGAGAAATAGAGACCCTAATACATACAACAGAGAGACGGCCGCCAGGTAGCCTCCTTCCCGTACATTAGCCCGGCAGAACGAGACGCCAACCGCGGCGTGTCTGTCTGCGTTCTGTGTGTGTGTGACAGTCCCTCCCTTCCAGTGCAGCATCGCAGCGGCGGCAGCATCAACAGCGCCCTGGACCAGAAACCTGCAACCATATCTCTCCTCCGTCCCCCGCCCAGTGGACCGCTGCAATGTTGTCGCCCGCCGTCCAGCTTCCCGACGAACCCCATTTCGGCACAGCGCGTCGTCACGCAACCCCCAACCTCCTCTGGTGCACGCATCTCGTTGACCTGCTCCGTGATTGGTCGGGCGGGAGGGAGTCCAAGGGGGAGGCGAGGCAGAACAAGACAGCGCTCCGTTTGAACACCAAAAAATCTCCGATCTCAAACGGACAAGGCCGGCTGACTGGACTGTTCCTCAAGAAAACCTGACACCCAGATTTAGAAACACCGTTGCCGCGCGAAGTTTCGCGGGAGCACCCCTGTGAAACAGGAGCCAAGAACGCCCTCGCTCTCGAGGGGGTTCGTCAAATGATGAGAAACAGGAACGGGACCCGCCTTTCTGTCCGGTGATTGGCCCGGAGGGTGCGACCTGAATCTCGTTTGGGTCTTGACCGGTGATCTGGAGGAGCTGAGGTGCAGCTTCGCCAGGGGGGGGTGTCCGTTTCAGAGTCTTCTTCGCTTCCTTCCATGCTTCCACTGATGTGATCGTCTGCGCGCCTTCTTGGAGATCACGACCTATTTTTGGGTCGTCGTTCGAATGTTCGTGTTGCGGGGCCCGTATTCCATGCTCCGGAAGATGACATTCGCATATGGGACTCTCAGTCAACCCAGCTGAGCTTCGAGCTCGTGTCGCCCGGCTCGAAGACCGTCCCGCCGGATCTGCTCGTCGCAATATCCTTCCCGTCTCTTCGAAGCGCCGGATCTCAGACCAATTTCCGCCTGGCGTGGTACCACGCAATATGCCGACCCGGCCGTCGCCATGAATCCCGCAACGGCTTAGATTACTCTGAGATTGTGTCGTAGTTCCAGCGGCACCGCCTCAGTCGACGACCTTGACTTCCTTGGCCACGGCGTTGCAGAGCACCACCTTGACGCCCGCCCCCGTGAGCACGTGGATCCACAGCCGCTGCGTGTCGCTGAGCCGGTCGTTGGCGCTCTTCACCTCGGCGAACATGCACTCCCTCTCCGGCTCCGTGCGCCACAGTATCAGGTCGGGCAGCCCGCCGCCCCGCTGCCGGTACTCCTGCGCCATCACCTTGCAGACGGCGGCCAGGGCACCGCCGTCGAAGCATCCGACCAGCTCCACGAGGTCCTCAACCTCGTAGTCCCAGTTGAGCCCGATGACGCACGTCCGCCGCTCGCGCTCCCTGTCATCAACCTCCCGGATGATGCGCTCAGCGCCGCCGTTGGCGATGTCCACGAGGCGGTGGTTGATTTCGGACGCGCGCGTCGAGGAGAACGTGTCCGTGTGCAAGTCCAGAGGACACGTCTGGTAGGCCGTTTGGAAAACATTTGGAATGTAAAGAAATAGAATATCGTAAAAGAGGTAGGCGAAGAGCGTGCGCACGATGCCTCCCTCGGCGTGGTAGCCCTTGTACCCCTGACTGCGGTACCAGCTGAGACACATTTCCTCTACGGTGCACTCGCCGCCGTCTTCCAGCTCGTCGACCCATGCTGTCTTAGTGCTCGCCTGCCGCCCGTTCTTGCCCTGGGGGTCGTCTCTTTTCAACTGGATGCCTTCAACAGTGTCTTCGACGGGCTTCTTCAGGCGAACGTGGCCAAAGTCGTGCTGCAGCCTGCGCGGGATGCGTAGCTGCTTCTCGAGCTTGATGAGCCGCTTCTGCAGATCGTAGTGAAAGATCAGGTGGCAATCGTTGTCTTGAAGGCCCGCCTCGCACGTGGCAGCGGCAACCCGCTTCCAGTGCTTCTTCTGCAAGTCTGGGTCGGCCGAGACAGGGCTGCCATCGATGGCGTGCATGTAATGCTCTTCTAGCAGGGCCTTTCGCTGGTACCAGCTGCCTCGTCTCGCCGGGTGAAACAGTTGCTGGTCTAGAAGCTCAGTGAGCAGGGCGTACTCACGATCGTATTCCTTCAGCCGCCCAAAAACAAATGCTGCCTTGTGGATGATACGAGTGTAAGAGTGGACGGGCGTGAACCTTCTCAGATACGCACCCTCGCCCTCTTCGTACACCCGCTTCTCCTTTTCCTCCTCTTCCTTCAGCAACCTCTTCCACCGAGGGTATACTCGCTCAAAAATGCCCACAACCTGGCGGAATCCCGCCTCGCCAGGCGGCCCGTTGAACTCCAGGACCGCGTCAACCTCGGCCTCCACTCGTATTGCGGCCTCAAACTCGAGAACATGTCTGCGGGAGGCGAAAATGTTCGTGCTCCGGCAGACGATGTATTCTGGGTAATTTCGCCGTGCAATGCTGGCCAGAATGATTGCTGTGAGAGACTTTTCAGTCCACTCGGTCGATCGATAAAAGACGAGGTGGACCCTCTCAAAGAGCTTGTAAGTGAGGGGCGACAGCCTGATGCATGGTCCGGTAATGACCCTGATCTTCTCGAGAAAGTGGCCAGTCTGGTTCGAGTCTTGCCTGCTAAGATGCGGCGTGGTTTCATGTCGATCCCCAATCAGGCTTTTTGTTGGCGACTCTCTGCTGCCAGATCTCTGAAGTCCATGAGCAAAAAGCCCGGTCTGCTGGTGGCCGGTCCGGCACAGCGCCTTTACCAAGTCAGCCTTGTTTCGCCCCTGGAACTTGGCTTCTTTGGCGAGGTCTTTGAGCTCGTCCAGAATGAGCAGGGAGGCGGCCTCTTCGATGGTTGTGATGTGCTCCTCTGAGGCATCTGCGAAAGTAAAAGTGTCGTTCAAGCTGAACTCCTCTAGATCTACACCTTCCACCGGGTTGTCGTCAGGAGAACAGTCAACTTCTGGAAGTTCCCTAATTTCCTGCAGAGATTTGATGGCCGAATCTGGGTCTGATATGTCGCTGTAGTACCCAAGACGGTCCTGGCGATGCCAAGCCGACGTCTTTCGCAAAAACAAACGAACGTAGCTTGGGCTGTCAGAATATCGTAACCCAGACCAAAATCGATTATACATACAGATACTGGGCCTCATAGTCAAGCTGCTTCCACTGCTCAAACACAGCCTGCTCCCTCGCGTCAAAAAGATGCGACTCGTCAGCTAGCACTGTGTCCAGCGCGAGGTTGAACGCATCCACGTAGATGGAGCTTTTGCCCCTCACCCACGTCCGGTTGGCCGTGGTGGCCGGCTCCTTTTCATCGGAGGCGCTGACCTGGGAGCTGCGCATGAGCTCGTACTCTTCGATGGCCTCTTTGTTTGTGGAAACGGGAGGCAGAGCACTCTCAATTGCAGTCTGACGGCTGTGGCGGTCCTTGCCGTCGTCGTCGTCATCAGAAACGTCGTTGACGGTCAGGCCAGACGTGTCGGCATCCTCGTCGGGAGATCTGTAGTCGTCATCGTCACGGTCGCTGTCCTCGATCTCGACCTTGACCTTCTTCGCGGGCCGTTCACCGAGCGGCGACGACCTCGTGGGCGATCTGGCGGGCGACTGCGGTTTCGGCCGCGGCAGCCTCTGTACGAACGCATCCATTTTTGGACGCAGACAGGTTCGACATTGTCCGGGGCCGTTCGAAAGCTTCTTTTTCCCAGGAGTTGCGCGGGGTTTCCAGAGGGCGCGTGTGGCGTCAGACTAGGTACCCAAGGGCAGTGGGGGACGCGACGAAAACAGGCGGGAGGCGAGCTGGCAAAGCGCGATGTCAGGTGACCCCGCGTGGATGAGCTCCGGGCCGGGCAGGTCCCGGCAGCACCCGGCAGCCCGTCAATGGAACCTTCCCGCAGACGGCCCCCGGCGCATCAAAAGTCTCCTGGTCATTGACTTCTTGCATCGTGTTGACAAAAGACTTGGGTTATTGTACAAAGCTTCAATTCACTTACTACCCACACCACTTACTCTCTAAATTGAGTTGTTCCTTGTTATTCCACAGGCACATAGACAAACCTCCTACCCCCCGGTAGATCTCACACCAGACGAGAGAATCTTCGAGCTGCTCTCAACCGACCGCTTAGTCGTCGAAGAAACCCACTCGCCGTACCTACATAATTCGCACCCTGGTCTCTTAGCTGCCTACATCTCCTCTTCAAAATGTCGGACGCTCCAAGGACGGAAACACCCATCCCGCCGCCCTACGTACCACACTCAACACCATCCGCACCTCCATCCGCCGCGCCGCCAACACCAGAAGTCGCGATGCCCCCAGCTCCTGCCGCCGACGTCTCCATGGCCGACGCGTCCGACCCGGCCTCCGTAAGAATCCCCCGCGCGCTCTCTCTCTCCAGAACCCTTATTGGTGCCAAAAGCGCTGACACCAAAGCCAACAAATAGTCACCAGCTCCCGCGCCCCCTCAAGCTGCTGCTGCTATCCCCAGCGCCCCGACCCCGCGCATCGGAACACCCAGCCGCAACGCGAACAACGGCGACGCCGGCGGCTCGCGCGCGGGATCCGTACACCCCGACCCCAGCGGCCTCGGCCTCCCGACGCAGGCGACGAACCACGGCGACAGCGCGCGCATGTACATCAACGCCAACGTCACGGCCGCGCTGCTGGAGGGCATGAAGATCATTGGAAAGGACCAGTAAGTCTTAGCCTGATGGTTCAACAGATCAATGGCGTGATCAACAAACACAAAGGCGCGTGGCTGACGAAAGGTTGTTCACAGACCTCCCAACCCTCTCCAGGTCCTCGGCGAGTTCCTGCTCCACAAGTCCCGCGAGCGAGGCGAGTACCGCGGCGAGCAGTCGAACTAAGGCTCAGCCGCGTCGACACTACGATCATACATCTATGTGGAGGAAAGGGGGGGGAAAGGCTTAGGTGACAGGCGCGACGGCAAACTTGGCATTGGGCTTCTCAGGCATAGGGCGTTCCGGAAGGCATCAAAAGTGCTTTTTACAGTGTCTTCAGGCATGGGAGGACCACATCTACTGGTCATTGGCGGCGACGATTGATACCATGGGGGCTGTTCATAAACTTTTGATTCTGTTCATTGCGAAATTCAAAACACGGCGCTGTGCCATGCATGCCACCTGGGAGAGAAGCACTCCTCTTGTTGTAAAAAGAAATGTGTCTACTATTTTTCAAGTCGACCTTTTTCTTCGGAGAGGGCGATAAAACTTTTTTGTTTCTTCCTTGGGGCTATCGCGACGGGCCAACCAGGCCCTTCCAGTTGTGTGAGAGAGCTGTCGGTGCAATCAGGTCTCCTTCGAAAACACACATACACACTTTCCCTGATAACCCCCCAACTCCTTGACCAGACCCCACCTAGCGCGGGTGGCTCCTTTTTGTTATTTGTTCACTGCGAACGGACCAGTCCCCAATCGTTTGTTCGAAAGCGAATGGGCATCGACGACTTCGTTTCACGAAACGACGAGACGCTTAAGCGACGATGGTGGAGGCGGTGGCGGACTCGTATCTCCAGGTGGGGGGGAGGACGCCGACGGTCT